>CAUYLG010059556.1:0-16448 GCA_963573385.1 Cacajao melanocephalus | reverse complement strand
ACCCATCTGACAAAAGGCTAATATCCAGAATCTACAAAGAACTAAAACCAATTTACAAGAAAAAACCAACCCCATCAAAAAGTGGGTGAAGGATATGAACAGACATTTTTCAAAAGAAGACATTTATGCAGCCAACAAACACATAAAAAAATGGTCATCATCAGTGGTCATTAGAGAAATGGAAATGAAAACCACATTTAGGTACCATCTCATGCCAATTAGAATGGTGATCATTAAAAAATCTGGAGACAACAGATGCTGGAGAGGATGTGGAGAAATAGGAACACTTTTACACTGTTGGTAGGATGTAAATTAGTTCAGTCATTGTAGAAGACAGTGTGGTGATTCCTCAAGAATCTAGAAATAGAAATACCATTTGACCCAGCAATCCCATCACTGGGTATATACCCAAAGGATTATAAATCACTCTGTTATAAAGACACATGCACACATATGTTCATTGCGGCACTGTTTACAATAGCAAAGACCTGGAACCAACCCAAATGCTCACCAATGATAGACTGGATGAAGATAATATGGCACATATATATATCGTAGAATACTATACAGCCATAAAAAAGCTGAGTTCATATTCTTTGTAGGGACATGAATGAATCTGGAAACCATCATTTTTAGAAAACTGACACAAGAATAGAAAACCAAACACCGCATGTTCTCACTCATAGGCGGGTGTTGAACAATGAGAACACATGGACACAGGGAGGGGAACATCACACGCTGGGGTCTGTTGAGGTTGGGGGGGCTAAAGGATGGACAGAGCGGGGTGGTGAGGTTGGGGAGGAATAACATTGAGAGAAATGCCTGTTGTAGGTGATGGGGGAATGGAGGCAGCAAACCACCATGGCACGTGTGTACTTATGCAACAATTCTGCAAGATCTGCACATGAATTCCAGAACTTAAAGGATAATGGGGGAAAAAAAGACCAAACTGTTTGCAAATAAACTGGTCCTACTATAATTTTTCTTTTTAAAAAAGTTTGAGGAAATGGAGGAAAAAAGTATGTTTCAAAGGAACCTGTTATTAAATTTTAGCCCTTGTCTATTTTTTTAGTATACTTTGTATTATTTTCTACAATTCAGAATAAATCTTAAAACTTTTTTCTGGTTACATATCTCCAAACTAACATTTTTAATCTTTTATTTTTTTTGAGATGGAGTTTTACTCTGTCACCCAGGCTGGCTTGAAGTGGTGTGATCTCGGCTCAGTGCAACCTCTGCCTCACAGGTTCAAGTGATTCTCCTGACTCAGCCTCCTGAGGAGCTGGAACTACATGCACATGTCACCATGCCCAGCTAATTTTTGTATTTTTAGTAGTGATGGGGTTTCACCCTGTTGGCCAGTCTCAAACCCTTGCCCTCAGGTGAATCCCCCCACCTCAGCCTCCCAAAGTGCTGGGATTACAGGCATGAGCCCCTGCTTCCAACCTAATATTTTCTAGTTTTTTTCTCCCATTTTCCTGAATTGACAGCACTAGAAAGTAAAACTTTGCTTCTTTTAAAGCCTAACAAAGTAAAGGTAGACATCTTAAATTTCAGAAGAAAATAGCAGCAACTTATAACTATATTCACGCTTGCCTGCTGATGTATGGACCTAGAAATATTATTTAAATGTTTGTTTGGAACTACAATCCAGAATCTGTCAGATTTCCACTGCCATCTGAAGATATCTAAGACTCTAGAGAACCTAGTATGTAGATGGACTGCTCCAGACAAAAAGAAACAAAACAAACAAAAAGCAAAGCTTAAGCTTTGTAAAAATGCCTCATTAGAAACTGAATTGCTTGTTATCATACATAGAAGCCTATCCTACCTGCAACGGCATTCCTAGATTGGGACAGAGTTCTTTAACTAAAATAATTTATTCTCAGGACTGAAATACTGACTAAAGAAGATAAGTGCTAATATATTTAAATTTGCTGCTTTCTATTTATCCCAATTTGTCTTTCCACTTGTTTGTCCATCTTGATCTTAACAACTTCTACCCCCATCTCTCCAGAGTTACCATCTTGGTTTTTTATATGTGAAACTTTTTTATTTATTTTTGAGACAAAGTGTCACTCTGTTGCCCAGCCTGGAGTGCAGTGGCTCAATCTCAGTGCACTGCAACATCCGCCTCCCAGGTTCAAGCGATTCTCATGCCTCAACCTCCTGAGTAGCTAAGATTACAGGCTCTGTCACCATGCCTGGATAATTTTTGTATTTTTTTTAGTAGAGACAGGGTTTCACCATGTTGGTCAGGCTGGTTTCAAACTCGTGACCTCAGGTGATCCATCTGCCTTGGCCTCCCAAAGTGCTGGGATTACAGGCATGAGCCACCGTGCCCAGCCGTAAAACTTCTTTTAAGTTTCAAAGAGGGAAGTGAAGGAAACTAAAACATTTTATCACAAAATATATTTTTGACATAATTAAAAATGGCAGCTGCTTGGCCATCCTGACAGAAGTGACCTTGCAAAGCTCTCTTACCTGGGCAAAAGTTGCATCTGTAGAGAATTTCCATTAATGCAGCCAGGACTCCTTTCGTTTTCTATGCTTTTCCCCAGACCTGAAAAAGATTGAGGCTCTCCCACCCTTAAAAGTCTGAAAAGAAACATTTACCATCTATTTTCTCTGAGGGCAGCTTTATTCACTTAATAAGAATGCCTTGGCTAGCCATGCCTTTTCTCCTCCTCCCCTAATCCGTTTTACTAGAATCTAAGCCCCCATTTTCCCTGTAATCTCAAAATGATACAACTTTCTGTAACTCATCAGGAAGGTGAATGTTTATTCTGAAGCCTTCTGTGTATACAATTTAATTAATTTATATGCCTTATCTTCTAATATTATGGATATACAACTGAAATATAAAACCTGAAACCATAAAACTATTAGAAAAATATACACATAGGTAAAGTTCATGAACTTGAAATTGGCAACAGACTCAGATGTGAAACCAAAAGCCCAAGAATAAAAAAAGAAAGCTACTTTGGACTTTATCAAAGTGAAATAAATAAACTTTGATAATTGGAAGGACATTACCAAGAAAATAAAAAGAAACTACACAGAAAATACTTGCAAATCATATATTTGATAAGGGCATAGTCTTTGATAGGACAGGAGTACTGCCATCTTCATGACACCCCACCATCTTATGATTTAAGTTTCTATTTCTCAGTAATGAGCATTTCCACCTGCACAAAACCACAAATGTCAGCCCCGCACATAGTTTCAACAGAGCATAAATGGCCCTAACTGTAATAGAACCTAAAAAGGTTGCCAACAGTCCCAACCAGCCAGCACTTTCCCAACTCCTCCCTAATAGAATCTCATCTCAAAGCACACATCCCCTACCAGGCCCTTTTTAAAAGCCTCAGGCTGAAAGAGAAGTTTGCACTTGACCCTGCCAGCCAGAAACCCTTCTTAGGTTTACTCTCAATAAACCTGTCTCAACTGTAGATCCGCCTTCTCACCTTTTCTTTTCTTAATCTTTCTATCCCAACAAAATTCACTTTTGAATATATAAAAATCCCTTATAATTTAATAACAAAAACACAACCAGGACTCAAAAAAAAAAAACCATTTCTCCAGAAATATACAAAGGGTCAACAAGCACACATAGAGAATCTCAACATTATCAGGTATTATGGAAGTGCCAATCAAACCCACAGTAAGCTATCACCTCACATCTAACTCAAAGGCTAGATTTGAAAAAGAGAATAAACAACAACGATTGACAAAGATGTGAAGATACTGAAATACTTGTACATTATGGCCAGGAATATAAAATTATTTAGCAGCTGTGAAAAATAGTTGGAGGTACTTGTAAAACCTTAAGAAACTATCTAGCAATCTGACTCCTTGGTATATTTCCCAAATAATTAAAACCAAGTGTTCAAGCAAATGCATGTACAGACACGTTCATATTAGCAAATCCACAATAGAAAAAAAAATAGAACAACCCATGTATCCATCAAGAAAGAAATTTTTAAAATGTAGGATATACATGAAATAAAATCTTATTCTACCATAAAAATGAATGAAATATGGGAAAACCTTATAAACATTACAAGTGAATTATAACAGAAATCAAAGCAAAAATATTTATGATTCTAATTCTATAAAATATTTAGAACAGGCAAAATTCATTGAGACAGGAAATAGGTTGAAGGTAACAGGTGCTGGAGTGGTGGAAATGGAGTTTATTGCTTAATAGACACAGAGTTTGTGTTTGGGGTGATAAAATAATAAAATAGATAATGGCTATGTTCTAATAACATTATGAACATAATTAATGTCATGGAGTGATACACTTAAAATGATTGAAATAAAATATCATATGTGAAAACATTTATTATCATTAAAAAACACATTAGCTCTCTGAAACACAGTTAAGATGATAAAACCAAGCTACTGAATGAAAAAAATATTTTCAAACTATACATACAGCAAAGGAGTAGTGTCTAGAATATACAGAGTTCTCAAAGAGTAACAGTAAAAAAATAAACAATCCAAGTAGATAATAAGCAAAATATGCAGAGTCATTTCAGAGAAGAGGATATATAAATGTAAAACAACCACATGAAAATATGTTCAACTTCATTAGCCATTATAAGATTTTTATGAAAACCACAATGAGATTTTATTGCATGTCTTCAGAATGGCTAAACTGAAAAAATAGTGACAACAACATCCTGCTGCTGAGGATGCAGAAAAACTAGATCACTTCTCCAAGCCAATGAGAATGCAAGTGGTGCTACCACTTAGGAAAACAGTTTGACAGACTAAGGTTGGCCATGGAAGACTTGAGTGTCCTGTCCATAGCCAGTTCCTGACAGTTCAAACTAGCTTTCCTTCCCCCATCTATGCACATCAGCTGTACACTCACCATTTTCCACTTCTAGGCTTCCTGGGTGTCCAGATATCCTCCCGGAGGCATTTTCAGCCAGTGCAGGTCACAGAATAACAGAAGCTGTGACAGAGCCATGAGAGCTCTTTAGGGGTAGATGAGACATGCTGACAAATACCCAGTGGGGACAAGTAGTGACATCGATGTACCTTTACATGAGTTCCTCATCCCTTTTTGGTGCTGCATCTGATTGGACAGTTCTTACAGTTCCACCCCACCTCAGCCTGAGTGACAGTTTTGGAAGGTCACATTACTTATCAGACCTGGCTTCAGTCATCGCTGAAATCTGGCCCTGCCAAGGATGGGCATTCAACACCAGTCCTGCCAACATGATGAAACCCCCCTCTCTACTAAAAATACAAAAAAATAGCTGAGCATGGTGGCACATGCCTGTAATTCCAGCTACTCGGGAGACTGAGGCAGGAGAATCGCTTGGCCCCAAGGCAGAGGCTGCAGTGAGCCAAGATGGCGTCCCTGCACTCCAGCCTGGACAACAGAGTAAGACTCTGTCTCAAAAAAAAAAAAAAGAAAGAAAGAAAAAGAAACATACTTAACAGCGATGTCATCATATATCATATATACTATAAAATGACCTAGCTATGTTCCGATTTTTGACTATTAATGAGTTGTGGGCTTCTCCCTGCCCCGTCGTCAAAGCCACAAATCTGACACTTTGGCTCTGAGACCTTTGAACACGGCTGCCCTGTCCTGTGCTCAGGAACTCTTTGCAGACCATTTACAAATTGTGAGATATGTCATTTACGATTCTCCCATGTGTATTTCACCTCGAAAGCAAACCAATTTTCCACCCACCTTTGAAGGTGTCTCTGGAGAACTTTGAAAAGTTAAAGGCCAGACCGCATCTCAGGCGGGAGCGATGGGGACTCAGGCCCGAGGCGGCCTGAGGCAACCCGAGGCCCTCCGAGAGCGAAGTCTGCAGTCTGCGTTCCTTCGAGCCTCAGGCACCGACTGTCAGGAGCTGAGCTAACTTCCGTGAAGCGTTTCTAGTCTATCTTCAAATTATTTCCCGAAGGCTCTGAGGCCGAGACCCGCTCCCTGGGGCTGGCTCTGACGGCAGCGCCCACAGAATCCCGGGTCAAGATCCGCGGCGCGAGAGACGCGGCAGGGCCTAAGGCAAAGCACTTGCCCCGGTGCCCTCCCGCGCCGGTCTGCTAGAGACTGCCGCCCCGCGGGAGATTGTTTCCTTCCTAGAGTCCAGTGTCGCCATCTAGACATCTAAAGAGTGTTTTACATTGTTTCTAGGTGAGTGAGACTCTCAAAACAAAACGGAGTCATGGTTGTGTTTCCTAGCAGCTGAGCGCGGATTGAGGCTGACAGCTTGCTGCCCAGGCAGCGTGGCTCCAAGTGCCCTGACAGAGCAGCTGCAGCTTTCCCTCCTTAATCATGCCGGTCTTTTCTCTCTCTCAACGGTAGCCGACTTTTATTCTAGACTTCTGACTTCCAATTTTACTAGGGTTTTCCGGAGAAGTGTCTCCACCCTGCCCCCAAGCCAAAATTCAGAACATGAATGCAAAGATGTACTATGTTGCTTGCGGAGTGTGAATTGTCCTCTATTTTATTTCTGAGACAAGAAAAAAAGAAAAACATTTGCATAAACATTTATAAAATACTGAATCTGCATTGCTGATGACAATCCTTTTGCCAGTTGGTTCTGAGAGTTTACACAAGTCTCTGATTTCAGAAGAGACTTAACACCAACACATAATGATCTTTTAAGTGTAGGTGTAAAAGGTCCCATTTTCAATGGAATTTCCAACTTTTCCCCCGTCTTTTTTTTTCCTGACCAGAACCCTAGGCAAGAAAGGTGGATGGGGAAGGGGCAAGAAACCGAGGCTGGGAATTCTGTGGAGGTGGTGCTGGAGCCAGACTGGCAGGGGCTGTCCAGCAGGACACGTGCAGAGGACAGGGGCTTCCTGGAGTCAGGCTCTAACGGGTGGGACCCTGAGGCTGGTGGGGATGAGAGGAAGAGATGTTTCAGGAGAGGGTCCTGGCTGACAGCGCTGTCAGCAGGCAAGGCCATGGTTGGGGAGGCAGCAAGGGAGGCAGGGAAGTGAGGGCAGGGTACCCAGTGGGTGGGAGAGGTTTGCAGCCAGGTCTTGGGGGTGGAGTATTTTCTAGACCCTGCAGGGGCAGAGGCAAGGCTGACATAGTGAGGAATGGATGAGAGAAGGAGGCAAGGGATGCCCTGTGGCCACTCAGGGGAGGGTAGGGGCTGCTGCAGGAGGTCCTCCCTTAGGGTCGGTGGGAACAAGGAGCTGTGGGTAGGGACTGAGGAAACAGCACAGCCCACAGCAGGGCCAGGGGCTGAGGGGCAAGACTGGGCCTCAAGGGCAGTGTGAGGGGTTCTGGAGTCATCCCAAAACAGGCCCAGAGGAGCAGGAGAATTGGGTGTGGGGCAGAGGTGGGAAGAGTGTGGACACACCGTCTATGGGGTCCCCAAGATGGTCTCATGGGTCTCTGGAAGGAGATGTGCCCCCAACTGCCAAGACCCTGAGTCCAGCCAGGAGACTGACCAGGCCACTGCAAGGCTCAAAGAGACGTGACCCAGCCAGCATTTACTTGTAAGTCCTGAGGACTGAGGCTAGGCTATCTTGACCTGAGCATTAACCTTCACCTGAGGCCACCCAGCCTGGCATACAGCAGTTACACTGCAATTCTGGGTCACCTGACAGCCACTCCAGGCGAGACAGCAAGCACAGGACATGAGGTTTTCCGACCTTTGGGGTTGGACCCATCTTCTTTCTTGGGCCAGGATTAGGCCTTCCCCACACGGCACCTCTGCTTGTGCTTGTGGCCTGGCACACTCTCCTGAGCCATCCATAGTCCCTCTTCTTTGCTTTTCAAACTTTAATTATTTATATATTTCCTTTTGAAATTGTTTTTTAAGTATGTCTTGCCACATACATGAAGGAGTAGTTTGGTGTAAACACAAGAAACCTGACTTGCTCAGCTTGGCTCTCCTTCCCCACCGGCGTCATCTGCTGTCACCCCCAAATCCCACAACTGATCTGTCCTTCTCTGTCCACCCCCCTCCCCAGATAGTATAATTGTATGCCACATATGGGCACACCATCACATATGGCTACAGTGGGATTGCACTGTAAGGATTGTGCTATGGTAACAGGAATAACACTGGGTACTTTTCACAGACCAGACACTGTTCTCAGTACTTTTCAGGTTAATGATTACCTATGCACAATACTTGCCTAATTCAGTGTCTCATAATTCTGGAGCTATGTCTTGTGAAAATGTATTTTCATCAAGGGTGTCTGAGATAGTTTTCTCATGTGTTTTTAGTGACTCAGGGGTGGGATTTCCCACAGGAGCCCCTGTTACCCATTCAGGAGTGGATGAAGGGAGACCCCAGGGGCAGATGCCAACAGAAAGAGGTGGGGTGGCTGGGAGGATGGAGATTGCATATGCTTGGGGACAGCTTGGAGGCCTGTGTTAGAATATTTCTGAGATGGGTTAAGGTGGACTATTGAGAAGCACAACAGCTGAGTGCTGAATCTCCATGACCCCTGACATCTATATGGCTTAGCTACATCATGTCAATCTGACATAAAGCCGTAGGTGAACATTTCTTGGGACCAGGGAAGACTGAAGGTTCATGTGAGAGTGCGTAGTGACCCAGCTTCTCTCATTTCTGACACTTGAATTGCAGAAGACTCTAACTTCTTATTAAAGACACAGTGCACACTGCCTCTGGAAAAGGAAGAATCCAGCAACTATCATACCTGCACACTTCAGCAAAGGCAGAAATTTTCATTGGTGCCAGAATGAAGTTTATTTGGATTTCAGAACAACTTGAATTTTGGGTTATGTAAGGCAAGAACCTCTATGAGCTGTGCAGCCTGACATGGCCGCTCTCCTAACCCATATTACTGAAACTGTCGTGTGGGTCCTGTTCCAAAAAGAAGTAAATTCTGTCCTTGATGGGAGGCTACAAAAACAGTCCTGGAGCAGTATGCATTGAGGCCATAAGGCCAGGACACAGTATATACTCTGCTAAATATCTCAGGGCAGAATATGCCAGAAACATTAGGTTACTAGAGTAAGTCTGAGTGTATTTTATAGATAAGATAAAACAGGGCATGTCTTTCTCACTTCGCTAATAGTTTTCAGATTATTCTGATTGTGATGGTTGGTGGAGAAGTGGTGATTATGAGAATGGATATTGTGTGATCAAATGTCTTGTGTCCTAGGACACAGGTTCTGCCACTGCTTCTTTAAACCTCTCATGTCAGAGCCACCAAAGGTTGCCACAGAGAAACTCCAATGTAAAACAGTTGTGAATTTTTAAATGTTTTCTAGCACATATTTACAGTGTAGTTTTGAGACGGGACATCAGGAGCTGGAAATGACCTCAAGACAGCCCTGAAAAGACATAATATTGATGTCCATAAAGTGGGATGTTTGCAAGCGGATTCCACATAAAAAGAACTATGAAATGTGCATGTTTGCATCAGAACCATGGCATTCTAATCTGACCTGAGGACAGTGATATAAACTCAAAGGTCAATTCTGGAAGCCCTCTCATTTCTATCGATGCATGTGTGTAAGCTATGAGTAGATACTGTCCTACAAGATGTGTCCAAAGTTCAGACTGGATTCCAAGAAAGATTGTTGAGGCCCAAGTTCCTCCTCAGTCCTTGAATTTTTCTCAAGATTCTCAAGGTGGTGGAAGACTTGGACATGTAATTGAAAACAATATCATATTGCTTACATTCAAGAAGTTAGTATTCAATCTAAGCAACTTCATAGTTTTAAAATGAACCAGGATGAAAAATTTTCAACACTTCTTACATTTATAGGATTTCTTTTTAGCATAGATTCTCATGTGTATAAAAAAGGCTGTGTAAAGGTTTTGCCACGCTGCCTATATTGCCACAGTTTCTCTCCACTCTGAGTCTTTTTATATATTCAGACCCTAGAGGAGAGTTCCAAGGTTTTCCCATATTTTAAACAGTGCAGTAGGGGTGATGCATTTTAAAAAATTAAATGAACTGAAACTTAATCTTGTTTATATTCATATGGTTTCTAACCAGTGTGAGTTCTTTCATGTGTTGAAAAGAAAATGAAACAAAAAGGAGAAGCTTAAAACAAGGTTCATACTCAGTTTTGCTCCACCATGAGCTCTTTCATGCATCAAAAAAGAACTGAACGCTTGAAGGCTTTCAAACATTGTTTACATTTCTAGTGTTTCTCTCCAGTATAAGTCTGTTTATACTACTAAAAATAGGACTGAAAGAAATGAAGGCTTCATCAAATTTGTAAATTCACAAGGTTTCCCTTCTGTGTGGGATCTTTCATAAGCTCCAGAAGAATTTAAAACACTTGAAGGCTTTATCACTTTGTTTATTTTAGCAGCGCTTCTCTCCAGTATGAGTTCTTCTGTGCAATTCAAATTGACTAAAAAATATAAAGGCTTTACCATATTTTTAAAATTCTTAGAGTACTTATTCAGTATGAATCCTTCTTTCATGCAATTGAAGGTGACTGGCAAGCATCAAGTCTTTACCAGTGTTTATATTCATAGAGCTTTTCTGTACTATGAATTGTTTCATGTTTTCTAACAAGTTAAACAACTGATTAACCACACTATTCACTCATAGGTCTTCTTTCTGGTGTGAGTTCTTTGATGCATTGGAACAGAACCTGAACTACTGAAGGCTTTACCACATTGCTAACATTCATAAAGTTTCTCTCCAGAATAAGTCCTTTCATGCAGTCAAAAGTCACTGGGAGAAATGAAGGCTCTACCACATTGTTTACATTCATAGGGTTTCTCTCCAGTGTGAGTTCTTTTATACAATCGAAAGTGACTGGAGGTAATGAAGGCTTTACCACATTGTTTACCTTTATAGAGCTTCTCTCCAGTGTGAGTTCTCTCATGATTTTGAAAAGAACTCAAACAACTGAAGACTTTCCCACACTCCAGTGTGAGTTCTCTCACGGACTCTAACAGAACTTGAACAGCTGAAGGCTTTACCATGTTGTTTACATTCATAAGGTTTCCCTCCAGTGTGAGTCCTTTCACACAATCGAAAGTTACTGGAAAAAATTAAGGCTTTAACACATTGTTTATATTGATAGAGTTTCTCCGCTGTGTGAGTTATTTCATGCAGTGGAATGTGAGTGGAAGAAACAAAGGTTTTACCACATTGTTTACATTCATAGGGTTTATCTGCAGTGTGAGTTGTTTCTTGCAGTTGAAGAGAAGTTGAACAACTGAAGGCTTTATCACATTGTTTACATTTGTAGGGTTTCTCTCCAGTGTATTTCATGCAGTTGAAGAGAACTTGAAAAACTGAAGTCTTTACCACACTGTTTACATTTATAGACTTTCTCTCTAGTGTGAGTTCTTTCATGCAGTTGAAGAAAACTTGAAAAACTGAAGGCTTTGCTACATTGTTTACATTTATAGGGTTTCTCTTCAGTTTGAGATTGTTCATGTAGTTGAACAGAACTTGAACTAAAGGCTTTATTACACTGTTCATATTCATAAGGTTTTTTTCCAGTATGTACCCTTTCATGGGTTTGAAAGCAGGGTTGATAACAGAAGGTTTTTTCACATTCTGTCCATTTATATAGTTTCTCTTCATATGCCTGATACTCGTTTGGTATCTGTCCAAGGTGCACTCTCATGTGCCCATCAAAAGACAAGTGCTTCATGAGGACTTTTCCACACATGCTGCATTCACCCAGTCTTGCTCCAGGAGAAGTTTCCTTGTTCATATTAAGATGTGGCATCTGGCTAGTAGATTTTCCACACTGACTATCTTTTCTTTCAGGAAGTCTCTTATCTATATGACCTCTGTAAAAAATGAATGGTAATGTGTTACTGTAATTTTATATTTATTCATTTATATATTTAACTATTTTTCACAGAAAGTGTACGATATCTCTTCTGTCTGAATGGTTTAAAGTTAATATACTCAATGTTCTGGAAGCTGACTCAATGAAAGCCATTACCAAAAGAAGTCACATACATAAAAGGGGTTTCTAAATACTGTTTCAAAGTGATTTATTTTTCATACCCTGAATACCTATGACTGTTTTAATAAAACATGTTTAGTAAAAACTGTCTAGGAATTAATACTTTTAAAGCTGTGTTTATTGTGTTGCTTGCTTGTTTTTGAAATTCTCTCATGATCCACTAATTACTCTAGTAAATGCAACTCACCTTAGATTTTTTCCCTGGTTTTTGTCATCATCTTCAATATCCTGGTCTTACCAATGTTTCTCTAAAATGCATACCCAGAAATATTATAGTGAATTATCAGAAATTAAAGAAAAATTTTACAGTGTAGTCTTATGAGTACGGTGACCCTGTCTGGTTTAATCACCAAAGGATTCACTTTCACATTTCATGTCTTAGAACACAGTTGTTGAGCCAGAAACACTTGTTCTCTATTAAATTATGCAGGATAGTGTTCTCCTTTCCTAGACAGGCTAGATTCTTGAGAGTTTCCTGCATCACATCTCTGTAGAATTTTTTTCTGTGAAGAATCCAACAAAGCCCACTCCTACAGGGTGAAGTTCAAATCCACATCTTCAAAGGAGTCTAAATACTGAAACATCCTGCATACGTGTAGAGGAGGATGTGTAAAACTGGCAGTACTGGATATTCATACTCAATTCAAAAAACGTTTAAATAGAATTCTATGGTCTTCAAATGTTTAATGTATGACTTGGTCATCAGAACTGACTCGCTGTCCACTCTCATGTATGTAACACTATCCCATATATGTAACACTATGATAAACACAGAGAAATTACCTACATGAATGCTTATTGGTCTCTAAAGGTGAACTCAAGACAACCTTGGAAAAATTAGAGAAATGCATGCAAATAAAACAAACGTATAACCAGCAAATCCTCTTCAGATAAAATACTTTATTTCCTACCCTATTAAACACCAATCTCACACAGCACTTCATAAAATATGAAGTTAAATCTGGATAAAGTTTTAACTAACAAATACATCATCAAGAACTGTAAGTTTTTCATTTTATTCCCATGAACAAACATGATAGGCCAGGAGGGTAGTGGAAAGCCAAATTGTAGCAAAATGCTGCTGGCTACATCCTGCTGAAGGAAATCAGGCCATTACAAGTATTCAAACCCAGCTGGCTAGATGAAAATATTTCTTGGTAGAGGTATTAACCTCAACTTGTTTGTGTAACACTTGTCAAAATCTCAATTCTTCCTTTTTCTCTCTGTCTCATTTTATGAGTCTAGCAAATTATTGAAAAGTCAGTAGGAAGAAAGCATGGCAAATTAGACCTCCATGAAATTTCTAAACTCATGAAAGTGTTTATTATTCACTTATTGAGATCTCAGAGAGAGCAGGGTAAGCTCCCAAGTAGTTGTAAAATGGCTTGAGAAAGCAAGCAAGGAATCTTAGCTGGGGATTTTTGCTGAGCATAGGAAATTTGTTAGTGTGAGAGGGCTAGCACAGGCAAGAGCTTATTTGGATTGTATGTCTCATGATCACCATGTACGGGTGACCTCAGCTTTGTTGCTAGCATATCCAAATATGAGTATGAAATGGAAAAGGTAAAATAAGATTTAAAAGCATCATCAATCAAAATAAATACAAAGAATTCAGAGACTTTCAATTTCTGTTACGACAAATGAGAAACTCAGAAGGTGTCATTCTCATACATGTAAGCTAAAAAATGAACAAACAAAATCAATTATTCTTCTTAGATCACTTATATAATTGAGGGTAACAGAGCAAAGTTTTGTCTCCAAAATTTGAGAGATAAACTAGAAACGTACTCACCGTGCAATATTCCCAAAACATGATGTTAAGAAAGTGTGTCTTCAAAAAAAATCCATTTAAATAAAGCCTAACCTCCTAGGATTTTGCTAAAGTGACCTGAGGGAGGAACTGAGAATTGCGTGTGAAGGTGAACAGTTTTGTCTTCCTGAAACCAAAAACATGATGTCTTTTCCCACATTACTTCAATTCATTGACACCAACTAAGTGTCCTAACATATAATCAAATTATAACACTAAGTACCTAGAATTAATCAGACTCCACAAGTTAAGGGAACGGTCACAAGATTTCTCCAAGATTAGATGCCAGCCACAAGATTGGGTGCCAAAGACATTCATATTTTGACATGAACAACTATAAAACTAGAGATTCACACAATACATTTCATAGTTCAATAATTTATTAGAATATCCCTCAAAACTCAAAGACTGCTTTATTTACTATCACCAGTTTGTTGCAAAGCATACCACTCAGGAACAGCCAAATAGAAGAGGCTCATTGATTAAAGCACAAAAAGTGGGGTGTGCTCACCAACTGGAAGTTACTGAAACCTCAATACATAAGGGCTTTTATGGAACATTCTTATGGGGCATGATTAACTCATTGGGTACTAATAACTGACTCAATTATTAGGCCCTGTTTTCTCTCCTGAAACTGGGGTCTAGGGCTGTATGTTCAAGAGTGGATCTTTCTGGTCACCAATCCTCATCCTAAAGTTATCTATAACTTTCAACTGTACTCACATTACAAGTAAAGTGGATTCTACCTCCCTCATCATTCACTAAATTCACAGGCAGTTTGGAGCTGTTTGTTAGGAATGACACAAAAAGGGCAAATATATTTCTTATCATACCACAGACTATCATAGCTCAGAAACACAGGCTCATTGAAATCAAACACTGAGAACAAATCATAGGACTATAACACACTTCCCCTTCACTCCACATTATTCCAGTTTGTCATTAGCATCTCTGTTTTAATATAGTTAGAAACCGTAAAAGAATATTTCACTGTTTCTTTCTGCTTGTCTGATTTTTAGAGCCTCTCGAAAACCTCAAGATAATGAGAGATTAAAGCTAAGCAATCTGAAAAAAATGTTATTTTCTGACATGAGCAGCTACTGAAAAAGAGGAAACATATAATAAACGCAGCATAAACCTAAAACCTCACACTAAAGGCCTGTTTACCTCAGTTTCTTCTTCCTAGCAAATCTTGTCCAGTTTTCAATAAAAAATAAATACAAGAAATACTCAAAGGTTTTTAAAATACAGTTATAAGAGAGAAGGCTGACCAGGCATGTTGATTCATGTTTGTAATCCCAGCCCTTTGGGAGGCTGAGGCAGTGGATCATTTGAGCTCAGAAGTTTAAGACTAGCTCATGGCGAAACCCTGTATCTACAAAAAATGTGAAAAGTACCTGTGTGTGCTGGTGCATACCTGTAGTCCCAGCTACTCAGGAGGCTGAGGTGAAAGGACTGCTTGAGTCCAGGAGGTCAAGGTTACAGTAAGCTGTGTTCATGCCACTGCACTCTAGCCTGGGCAATGAAGTGAGACCCTGTCAATACAGAAATAGAGACAGAGAGAGCCAGCATCAGAACCAGATTCAGATATAGGATAGATATGAAAACTATCAGATAAAAACTTAAAATAAGTATAATTAATATGCTAAGATTCCAACATCTAACTGAAATAGGAAACAATATGAAAGAAGGTGGTAATTTAAATAGAGCTGCAGAAATTCAAACAAGGAATAAAAAGTCCATGCAAGGCATAAAATTCACTGAAACAGAAATTTTAAATTGCCCTTAGGGGTTTATCAATACAGTAATATGTCCAAAGGAAGAATCAGTGATCTTGAAGAACTGTAGATATGGCCCGCCAAAATTGGAATGAAAAAAAAGAGACTGAAGAAAATAAGAAGTGCAGAAAAATTATATAAGACGAAGCATACCCATAATAATAACAGCAAAAAAGAAATAGATGAATTAATTGAAGCAATAATAACTGAGAATTTTCCAAAATTATAGAAGCCACAGCATATATCCATAAATCTCAGAGAATGCTAAGAAATATAAATACCCCAAAATTTACACCTAAGCATATCATATTCTAAAGGGAGAACAATACAAAATAAAGAAAGAGCTTTGAAAGAAGTTACTGGGTGGAGAAAACCAATACCTTATTATACAGTAATATTTATACAATTTAAGTTGGGATCTTCAAAAACTATGAAAGTAAGAAGCAGTTGGCATAAAATATTTAAAATACTATTTAATAAACACTCACATAGAATTCTAAGTGGAGCAAAAATATCCTTCAAAAAAGAAAGGCTTTTGAGACAAATAAAAAATATGGAAATTTGTCACCAGTACACCTTTCTTGAATCCTAGATCACATTTCTCACAATGAACATAAATCATAATGAAAAGTTGAGCATAGAGAAAAAAACAAATGGAAGTATAATAAAATTTATTTTTCTCATTCTTAATCTGACATGAGAACTTGTTCAAAATAATAAAAGCAAAACTGTATTTAGTAATTATAACAGTGTTAAGTAATGTAATATTTTTTTGATCGTAAGTATATTTTATTTATTTTTTTTAAGAAAGAAAAAGAGAGGAAAGAAAGTGAGAGTGAAAGAAAGAAAAAAAAGAATGTAAGAGAGAAAGAAAGAGGAAGAGAAAGAGGGAGAGAGAACGGGATTCTTGTTCTATTGCCCAGGCTAGAATGCAGTC
>CAUYLG010059555.1:0-30703 GCA_963573385.1 Cacajao melanocephalus | reverse complement strand
CATAATTACATTACATTCATTTTTTAAGAGGAAATTTATTTATTTCTTTTTATTTCTCTTTCTTTCCTTTTTTTTTTTTTTTTTTTTTTTTTTTGAGATGGAGTTTCACTCTTGTTGCCTAGGCTGGAGTGCAATGGTGTGATCTCAGCTCACCGCAACCTCCACCTCCCAGATTCAAGCCATTCTCCTGCCTCAGCCTCCCAAGTAGCTGGGATTACAAGCGCCTGCCACCATGCCCAGCTAATTTTTGTGCTTTTAGTAGAGACAGGGTTTCACCATGTTGGTCAGGCTGGTCTCGGACTCCTGACCTTGTAATCTGCCCACCTCAGCCTCCCAAAGTACTAGGATTACAGGCGCAAGCCACCGCACCCAGCCCTCCCCCTTCCTTTCTTTCTCTCTGTCTCTTTCTTTCTTTCCTTCATTCCTTCTCTCTCTCTCTCTCTCTCTCTCTCTCTCTCTCTTTCTCTTTCTTCTTACTCTGTTGCCAAGGCTGGAGTGCAGTAGCTCAATCTTGGCTTACTGCAACCTCCGCTTCCCAGGCTCAAGCAATCCTCCCACCTCAGCCTCCTGAGTAGCTGGGACTGTAGGCATGCACCACCATGCCCGGCTAACATTTTGTATTTTTTGTAGAGACAGGTTTCACTGTGTTGCCCAGGCTGGTGTCGAACTCCTGAGCTCAAGCAATCTGCCTGCCTCAGCCTCCCAAAGTGCTGAGATTATAGGCGTGAGCCACCGCACTTGGCCTCTTTCTTTCTTTTTTTAAAGAGACGGGGCACAATGGCTCAGGCCTGTAATCCTAGCACTTTGGGAAGCCGAGGCAGATGGATGGCTTGAGCCCAGGAGTTTGAGACCAGCCTGGGTAACATGGTGAAACTCCATCTCTACAAACAATTTTTTAAAAATTAGCTGGGCATGGTGGCATGTGAGCCTGTAGTCCCAGCTACCTGGGAGGCTGAGGTGGGAGGATTGCTTGAGCCCAGGATGTTGAGGCTGCAGTGAGCCATGATCATGCCACTGCACTCCAGCCTGGGTAACTGAGTGAGACTCTGTCTCCAAAAAAAAAAGAGAGAGAGAGAAAAAGAAATTAGGTCTTGCTATGTTGCCCAGGCTGGTCTCAAACTCTTGACCTGAAGCAGTCCTTTTACCTCAGCCTCCCAGGTAGCTGGTGTTACAGGTGCCAGCCATCAGACCTGGCTCAAGTTTTCATTCTTTTTTGTTGTTTTTGAGACAGAGTCTCGCTCTGTCACCCAGGCTGGAATGCAATGATGCAATGTTGGCTCACTGCAACTTCTGCCTCCTGGGTTTAAGCGATTCTCCTGCCTCAGCCTCCCGAGTAGGTTGGATTACAGACACCCGCCACCACGCCTGGCCAGCTTTTGTATTTTTGGTAGAGACGGAGTTTCACCATGTTGGCCAGGCTGGTCTTGAACGCCTGACGTCGTGATCCACCCACCTCAGCCTCCCAAAGTGCTGGGATTACAAGCATGAGCCACCACACCTGGCCTAGTTTTCATTCTTAACATGAAATTTTAAACTCCTCAATATCTGTATTTTGTTATATTTGAAGGCTAAAGTTCACCTAAATAACTGAGTTTTAAATTCCCCCCATAGAATGCTATGCATTTCAATCATAAGCATTTTTTAAAGAATCCTAAGCTTTTCAGATTATATATTTGGCATGCCTCTTGGCTGCTGTTGTGTGCCAGACAGTCTGCAGTCCACTTTCCCAGATAGCGTTTAATAGACTAGACTTCTAGACACAACTTCCTCAAATGGTGTTCTTACTAACTTATAGGGGAATGGCTAATGTCTAGATGTTTCTGAAGCCACTTTTCTTCCCCTCGCCACTTTCTTCTCAGAAGATTTATGGGAGATGTAGGTACTAAAGAGGGCAGGATCAAATCATGTTTAGACTTTTTGGAGTATTTGATTCCTGCTGCAGGTCTTTACACAGCTTCCCTGCCTGAAATGCTCTCCAGCCCCTTTCTCCTCCCAACACATATATTCCAAATCCAGCTTAGCCTTCAAGTTATTTTCTAAGAAAGGCCTTTCCTGACCTTTTAACATAAGGTATATCCTTTTGTTTGCCTACATATATCAGCCTGCTCTCTTATTTACTCTTTCCCCTACTGGACTATAAGCTCTATGAGGGAAGGGGATCATTTCTGTTTTATTTATTTTATTCCCAGCACCTGGCCCAATTATGGCCCATGGTAAGCAATCAATAAATATTATTGAATGGCCTGCTTATAAAGGCAGCTCTTCTCGCTCCCCAGGTACGTGAAGGTGGACCTGAGTACCAGCAGTTTAAAATCCTAAAGGTGATAGTCTGAGCAGTAGTTGGATTCATGAGTAGTTATTACAAGAGTTGCATGAGCTTGTAATGCTTTTAGCAATATGGATCTAGCAGACTGATACTAACTACATTGCCTATTAATTTTATGTTTAGAAATGATTTTGAGATTTTTAACTAAATACCTAGTGCTATACCATGATTGTGAAGAGCACAAAGTCTAGAGTTCAGACTGGGTTTCAGTGCTCAAAAGCGGTGGGATCTTGGGCAAATTACCTTGATCTTCATAAATTTCATTTTTTTCTGTTGTAAAATGAGCCTGAATCCTTTCAGGATTTTTGTGAGAAATAAATGACGTGTTTATAAAGCATGTGGCCCATTCATTACCTGAAAGATAGTAGATGCTTAATAATTTGTAGTTGCTATCATAATTTGGTTCTGAAACTTAACAAATCTCATTTAATAACTTTGTAAACATTCTGTATCACATATTTATTTCATGTAAAATGGCAATGCTTCAAAAACCACAGACTATCAGAGTGTTTTTGCTTGCATTTTTGTCATAATAGCTTGGAAGTCTGAAGGGAAACTCATAGTGACAAATGTCTAGACAAACCTCTTTGGAAGGCTCACATGTAACATGTAACTTTTTTTTTTTTTAAACAGTCTCGCTCTGTCATCCAGGCTGGAATGCAATGGCGCGGTCTTGGCTCACTGCAACCTCTGCCTACCAGGTTCAAGCGATTCTCCTGCCTCAGCCTCCCGAGTAGCTGGGATTACAGGCATCTGCCACCAGGTCCAGCTAATTTTTTTTTAATATATATTCTTAGTAGAGACAGGTTTTTACCATGTTGGCCAGGCTGGTTTTAAACTCCTGACCTCAAGTGATCCACCTGCCTCAGGCCTCCCAAAGTGCTAGGATTATAGCTGTGAGCCACTGTGCCCAACCCACATGTAACTTTTCTAGTGATTCAAACTGTGGGATCTTGGGCAAATTACTCGAGTTTTCTAGAAGGTACCAACTTTTGAAGACAAAAAAAATAGAAGGTACCAACTTCTCAGGAAAAAATGGACAACTTAGAAGTGTAAGCAAGACCCAGAAACCCAGCTAAGGCTGTGCAGGGAAATAGGGTTCTAAACTCTGAGAAACCTCATTTCCTGATTTTTTTCAGCAGTAGATACGATTATTATTCAGCCATTGTCTCCCCATTGCTCGATACTACTTACTGAGTGAAAGGGTGAAGAGATCAGTTTAACGCAGTTGCTGAGTATGTGTTATGCCAACTCCTGAACTAGGCACCAAGACTACAGAAATGGAAAAAAAACCCCAAAACACCACAGTATCCCTACCTTCAAGGGTACACAAACAAGCGTTCATGGTACTCTCCCCAGTCATAGGGCATTTTAAGAAACTTGAAACCTGCTGGGGAAAATTAGATTAGGTACTATGTTCTTTTTTTTTTTTAATTAAAAAAAATATATATGGAATGCTTCACAAATTTGCATGTCATCCTTGTGCAGGGGCCATGCTAATCTTCTCTGTATCGTTCCAATTTTAGTATATGTGCTGCCAAAGCGAGCACAGGTACTTTGTTCTTAAAAGAATTTATAGGCTGGGCACAGTGGCTCATGCCTGTAATCCCAGCACTTTAGGAGGAGATCATTTGAGGTCAGAGTTCGAGACCAGACTGACCAACATGGTGAAACCTCGTCTCTACTAAACATAAAAAACAAATTAGCTGGGTGTGGTGGTACATGTCTGTAGTCCCAGCTACTCGGGAGGCTGAGGCAGGAGAATCGATTAAACCCCAGAGGCAGAGGTTGCAGTGAGCCGAGATCACGACATTGCACTCCAGCCTGGGCGACAGAGCAAGACTCCATCTCCAAAAGAAAAGAATTTATCAAAGTGTCACATCTGTAATTGTTTACATTCACA
This sequence comes from Cacajao melanocephalus, assembly GCA_963573385.1. Classification (NCBI taxonomy): domain Eukaryota; kingdom Metazoa; phylum Chordata; class Mammalia; order Primates; family Pitheciidae; genus Cacajao; species Cacajao melanocephalus. The sequence goes on along the minus strand of CAUYLG010059555.1, from coordinate 26,474 downwards.
AAAATCAAACAGTAAAGACAATACATGTGAAGAGAATTTCAGTGGTACCGTATATACACGTATATCTTAAACTTGCAATAATATATAAAAATAATTTGTTTTTCATCCCTTGTTAGAAACTTCAAACTTTCCTCTCAATTTCAGTGAGAAGATAATATATTTATATTGCTTTATTGCAGATAATATGTTTACTAGGGAGCTTTTTTTCCTGTACATTCCTCTGTGCAATTGTTTAATACTATTATGATTTAATGACACAAATTATTGACTGTTGTCTCTATAGTCCCACTATGTCTCTTGGAATACTTGAAATAGAAAATGTTCTAAGAAACCTTTATTTAACCCATCCAATCCACTGTAGTATTTCTCGAACTCCTCAGTTCTCAGAGTTATATGGCCTTGGTCCAGACTAGAATCAGTACATGTTAATGTACTTCAGAACCACGAGTGAAAACTCTTACTTGGCTGTCACCTCTTAATCGGCTTAGCTCACTCTGCGCCAACAGATGTTGGCAGGCAGTTCTGAGCCTGTACAGTATTTCTTTTGCTACAGCCTTCTTTATTTCTCTTGAAGCTGTACCACCAAAAAATCCTGTTTGGGCTTCTGCATCAACTATTTTCTCTTCTCAGTCTTCCAAATCCCACTCCATTTTTTTTTTAACTCTCAAAGAAGGCGATTATGAATTCCATCCCATTTTTTAAAATAATTTGAAGGGACTTGAAATTCCTACGTACTCAAAATAGAAATTTTTTTTTGTTTTGTTTTGTTTTTTTTGAGGCAGAGCCTCGCTCTGTCACACAGTCTGGAATGCAGTGGCACAGTCTCAGCTCACTACCACCTCCGTCTCCTGTATTGAAGTGATTGTCGTGCCTCAGTCACCTGAGTAGCTAGGGTTACAGGCGCTCACCACCACACCCGGCTAATGTTTGTATATTTTTTAGTAGAGACGAGGTTTCACCATGTTGGCCAGGCTGGTCTTGAATTCCTGGTCTCACGTGATCTGCCCACCTTGGCCTCCCAAAGGGCTGGGATTACAGGCATGAGCCACAGTGCCCAGCCCAGAAGTAAGTTTCTTTTTCAGTTTTTGTTTTTGGGTTTTTTCAAGACAGACTCTTGCTGTGTCACCCAGGCTGGAATACAGTGGTGCAAGCACAGCTCACTGCAGCCTTCAACTCCTGGGCTCATGTGATACCCCCGACTCAGCCTCCCAAAGTGCTGGGATTATAGGTGTGAGCCACCATACCCAGCCAGAAGTAAATTTAAATATTCTAGGATTCATAAATCACAATGTGCTAAGTATAAAAATAGGAGCATGTACAAAATACAGCGATCAATTTAATGTCTCATTCAGTTACAGGAAAATTTATTTAATGGCATGATATTTGGTAAGATGGTGGTAAACAATTATGTGGAGGCAGGGTAATTGGTATGAAGTCAGATTCTTGATTTAGAAGTGCATTAAATTTTAATGCAATGAATGAATTTAGAATATACTATGTATAAATTCTCTGTTAATTCTACATGGGAAACAAAGATCAAGATTTGCTCTCAAGGCAAAAATCTAGAATGAGGTCAGATAATTTTCTTATTTGCCAAGTTTTTGTTTTGTTTTGTTTTTTAACCCATTTATTTTCTAATAGCATTTTGTGGACAGTTGCTCAAGATCACATCAGTGGTAAGTGGTAAGAACCAGAACTCAAACCCATGCCTTCTGATTCCATGACCTGTATTTTCTATTTCTTTTTTGAATTTAGTTTTTGTCTTTATCAAAGTTTAATATGCCCAAAATTTTAAGAGTATTTAATTATTTTAAGTATATTATAATAAGTAGCAGCCCCTCACCCTATCTATCCTCACCCCATTTAGAGATTGCCACTTTCAACATTTTTAGCTAAATTTTTGGCATTTAACTCTATATCTCCAAATATGCTTTCATTTTCTGTATCTTAATTTTTTTGGCTTTAAGAATTATCTATTCACTTCTTACTATGGAATGTAAAGATTTGGTTCTATTTTACCACATGCTCTGCCCCCACTACATGTATGCAAACTTGTATTCGGCCCAATTTTCTAATACAATTGTTTATATTGTATTGTTGATTAACTGACTATTTTATGTTTACATTATCATGACTGTATAAATAGTATTCACAGTTGAGCCTTGTAGTATATGATTACTTTTCTCTTTCTTCCTCTTGTTTTCTTGAAGATTGTCTTGTTTTTTCATTTGCTTATTTTCTATGTATTTATCACTAATTCCACCCAAGTCCCAAGTTGTGTGAATTTCCTCTCCTTACATTGCAACACACTAAATGTTCTTTCAATTTCAAATTCTTCAAGGTACCTCTCCTAAAGCTTTTCTAATCTGAGTTAGTTGCCCTGCTATAGAGCTGTCATTTTAGGTTCACCCGTCACTGTCATATCTTGAACCTCATATTTTCTTCTTTCTTACTTTTTAGGTTCACCCTTCACTGTCATGTCTTGAACCTCATATTTTCTTTATTTTCTTCTTTTTCTACTTTATACCCACATTTTCTGTAGGACATATCCTCTGGAAGCCTCCTAAGATAGAAATTGTGAGAAGTAAATTTTTTTTTCCTTGCTTTGTCGCCAGGCTGGAGTGCAGTGGCAAGATCTCAGCACTCTGCAACCTCCGCCTCCCTGGTTTAAGCGATACCCCTGCCTCAGCCTCCCGAGTAGCTGAGACTACAGGTGCACGCCACCACACCCAGCTAAGTTTTGTATTTTTAGTAGAGACGGGGTTTCACCATGTTGTCCAGGATGATCTCGGTCTCCTGACCTAGTGATCTGCCCACCTTGGCCTCCCAAAGTGCTGGGATTACAGGCATGAGCCACGGCGCCTGGCCCATGAGAAGTAAGTTTTTGAGCTTTTGCATCCCTGAAAATGTCTTTATTCTGCCCACATATTTGTTTGATATTTTGGCTGAATATAAACTTCTCTTGGAAATCATATCACCTCAAAATTTGGAAGGTTTTTGTTTTGTTTTACTCTCTTCTAACTTTTCTATTAAGAAGTCCAACGTTATTCTGATTCTTGATTCTTTGCATGAAACCTTTTTTTTCCTCTTTTTTTCTTGGGGTGGGAGGGGGAGCTTATAGGATCTGTTTCCAAAGTTCTTCAAGTGAGAACACTTAAAATCTATTCTCTTAGGAATTTTCAAGAATACAATACATTGTTGCTAGCTAATCACTGGTTGTATTAAGTCTCTTTGTGAACGTATTCCTCCTTTCTAAGAGAAATTTTGTGTTCTTTGACCAAAGTCTCACAGTAGTCTTTTTTTTTTTTTTAACCTTTATCACATGGTATTCCCAAGCAGACTCCCATGCAAGTACTAACTAGGCCTGACACTGCATAGATCAGATGAGATCAGACACCTTCAGGGTGCTATGGCCATAGCACCCCCAGTGTAAGTTTCTACTTTCTTTTTCTTGTCTTAACTGTGCTGGCCAGGACCTACAATAAAATTATATGTACAAATGATGACAGTTGGCACCCTTTTCTCATTCCTGATTTTAAAAGGAATATTTTCAACATCTTTCCAGTTAAAATGATGTTTACTATAGGTGTGTGTTTGTTTGTTTTGTGACAGTCTCTGGCTAGAGTGCAGTGGTCCAGCCTTGACTCACTGCAACCTCCACCTCCTGGGTTCAAGCGATTCTCCTGCCTCAGCCCGCCAAGTGGGTGGGATTACAGGCATGTGCCACCATGCTCGGCTAATTTTTGTGTTTTTGGTGGAGACGGGGTTTCACCATGTTAGCCAGGCTGGTCTCAAACTCCTAGCCTCAAATGATCCACTTGCCTTGGCTTCCAGCCTACTATACATTTTTATAGGTACTGTATAGGTCATCAGATTGAAAAAGTTCCTTTCTAGTTCTGATTTATTGGGAGTTTCTTTGCCTAAGTATATAAATTTTATCAGATGCTTTTTCCGCATCTATTCAAGTGGTCATATGGTTTTTCTTTTACTCTGATGATGTGATGATACCTGGGATAAACCCAACTTGGTTATGGCTTGTGTCCTTTCACACATTGTATTAGTTTTTACTACATAAGAAACATTTCTAAACTCTAGTGGTTTAAAACAACAAACATTTACTTGCTTATGAGTCTGTAGGTTGGCAGTTTGGCCTAAGTGTAGTTGAGATGGCTCATCTCTGTTCAAGTGATATCAGCTAGTATATTAACAATTCATTACTTATAAAAGTTGCCACACATTTAACAGTTTAAAACAACACTGTGGGCCAAGAATCCAGGCGTGGCTTAGCTGGGTCCTCCAGAGTCTTTCAGAAGGCTGTCGATGTCAGCTAGGGTTGGAGTCTCATCTGAAGGCTTAACTCGGAAGGGATTAGGTTCCAAGCTTACTTGGTTATTGGGAGAATTTCATTTCCTTAAGGACTGTTGGACTGAGCCTCAGTTTCCACCAAGCTGTTGGCCAGAAGCTACCCTTCTTTCTTTATCACTTAGGCCTTTCCAACATGGAAACTTACTTCATCAAAGCCAGCAAGGGAGAGACTCTTCTAGAAAGAAGTCACAATCTTATGTAACCTAATTATAGAAATAACATTTTACTACCTTTGCCACGTTCTGTTGGTTAGGAGCAAGTCACTAGGCCAGCCCACACTCACGAAGAAGGGATACACAAGGATGTGAATACCAGGAGGCAACTATCATTCTTATCTTAGTCTCGCATAACTGAGCTCATTAATATGTTTACAGCCTTGGCTGGGCCCGGTGGCTCACACCTGTAATCTGAGCACTTTGGGAGTCAGGTAGATCACCTGAGGTCAGGAGTTTGAGACCAGCTTGGCCAACATGGCTAAACCCCATCTCTACTAAAAATACAAAAATTAGCCGGGCGTGGTGGCACATGCCTGTGGTCCCAGCTACTTGGGAGGCTGAGGCAGGAGAATTGCTTGAACCCGGGAGGTATAGGCTGCAGTGAGCTGCGATCACACCATTGCACTCCAGCCTGGGCAACAGAGCAAGACTGCACTTCCAAAAAATATATAACCTCAGCCTTGACAGCTGAATTTTTCTTTTCATCTAGTCTCTTACCATCCAGGGAGGTAGTCTAGGCTTGTTTACATGGTAGCAACAGCAGGTTCTAAGAATGACACCAGAAGCTACAAAGTCTCTTGAGGCCTAAACTCAGAACACACGCTGTCACTTCACCTTCACTCTGTTAGTTCAAAGCTAGTTACTGAGCAAGCCCAGATATAAAGGATAGGGAATTGACCTTTCCTTTGGATAGGAGGAGCTCCAACAAGTTTGTGACCCTTTTAAATTTACTCAATATAATATTTTGACTTGCTAATGAGTAAATTTGCCTGTAATTTTTCTTTCTCATAATATCCTTGCCTGGTTTTGGCATCAGGATCATGCTGGCCTCATAAAATGAGTTGGAATGCCCAACTCTAGATATAGCACCTACCATAGGGTAGGTGTACAAATATATTTATTGGTTGAATAAAGGAATGAATGGATAAGCAAATGCCTGTAGATAAGACAGAAGAATCAGAGAAGTAAAAATCAATTAGAGGAAAAAACATGAATACTTGAGTATGACAGATATTTTTTAATAGAAGTTTAGTTTTATCTGCTTTTTTAAGTTTGTGTAGTCTTTCTTCATAGGAAGACAGTCTACAGTTACCTACTCTGCTCCCAAAGTGAAAATCATTTTACTAAAGCAGAACAGAAAGAAACCTTTCCAAGTGTCTATAATTTGTATCACATTCTGAAGTCCCAGTTACTATGATAGCTACAAAGAAGCAATACAAGGTGGAGGGTCTGAGAGGGAGAGAAATGTGACTAAAGTGCAACATAGCTGAAAAATTGGCTGGCTGGGAATTATTGCTCCCAGGACGTCAGTGATTCAAGGTTTCTGTGAGCCTTAGGACTTGGGTAGAGTAAGCATTCCAAATTATATCCAAAAATAACATCTCCATGTTTCTTTTTTAAATGGCTGGTTTATAATGAGACCTTTACAGACTTTGCTACATTCTCGAGTTTCCATGTAATATATAAATTGATATATGTCTAAGCTGCTATGTGGCATTTAAAATTCTCTGCAAAATTTAGATTCAAATTGGTAATATTTGCTCTTCCTTTTTTGAATTTCACTTGGTTATTGAACAAAAAACCCCAACATATAATTTTTTATAATTTTTTCCTCATTTATATTCAAACACTGCATATAAGATGACCAGAGACCATCTAATTGGTGATCTTGAATGGTTTCAAGTACCTGAGCCAAACATATCGCACAATTGAATAATATATTTGGTTATAGGTATACAGGCAGCTTTAGCCAACAGTGAAACATATTCTGTTAAATTAGCAGCCATTGTCTGTCAGTAGGAAGCAAATTCATCTTTACAGATCTCATTTTTCCTAGAGCTAAACTTTCTGTTTCTTCTTTGTAAAGAGGTGTGAGGCATTGCTTTATTTGGTTGTTGTGGGGATTAAATTAGAGGATGTATTTTGTTTCCTTTTTTTTTTGAGACGAAGTCTTGCTCTGTGCAGTGGCGTGACCTCGGCTCACTGCAGCCTTCGCCTGCCAGATTCAAGCGATTCTCTTGCCTTACCCTCCCGAGTAGCTGGGACTACAGGTGTGCACCACCACACCCAGCTAATTTTTGTATTTTTAGTAGAGATGGGGGTTTCATCACACTGGCCAGGATGGTCTTGATCTCTTGACCTTGTGATCTGCCCACCTGGGCCTCCCAAAGTGCTGGGATTACAGGGGTGAGCCATTGTGCCCAGCCTGTTTAATTTTTTTAACTTAACATTTTATTTAATGTTTTAATTAATAACATTATTATAAATGCTTTACAAATACTAATTCATTTAATCTGCATAATAAACCTATGAGGCAAACACTATTATCCCCATTTTATAGATGAAACTGAGGAACAGAGAGGTTAAGTAACTTGCTCTAACATAAACTAGTAATTGGCTGAGCTGTCTGGCTCTAGAAGTTCTGTTTTTAATCCTTATGCTATTTTGTCACTATGTGAAAATGTTTCTGTAAGCTATACTGTACAGAAATTAGTAGCACATATTATTAAGTATGTAACACTGTACAAGGTTTTTGGGAAATATAAAAGAATCAGAAGCCTGGCTTTGAAGAGTTTATAATCTAGTTGGGGAAGAGAAGTATGACATAGAAAACAGCAATAATATAGCAGCCTGTAAGATCATTGTCTACTGAGAACTCTTCACATATAATAAAATATGTACTTTTTTTTTTTTTTTTTTTTTGAGATAGAGTCTTACTCTCTCACTGGGCTGGAGTGCAGTGGTGAGATCTCAGCTCACTTCAACCTCTGCCTCCCAGGTTCAAGCGATTCTCCTGCCTTAGCCTCCCGAGTAGTTGGGACTACCAGCTCAGGCCACACTCAGCTAATTTTTTTTTTTTTTTTTTTTTGTATTTTTAGTTGAGACAGGGTTTCACAATGTTGGCCAAGGTGGTCTCAATCTTCTGACCTCGTGGTCCACCCACCTCGGCCTCCCAAACACTTTATTTTTAATGCTTTATACATAACAGAGAATCTAGTATCTATAGTTAATGTTGGTTGAATGTAAATTACTTTAAATAATATTAGTCACATTTCCACAGTAAGAAGACTTAGGTTATTATTTGCAGACAGAAAATTCTTTTTTTAAAAAAAATGGAGTGATCTAAATAAATAAAGTAATGTATTTATTTATTTATTTATTTTTTGAGACGGAGTCTCATTCTGTCCCCCAGGCTGGAGTGCAGTGGTGTGATCTCGGCTCACTGCAACCCCCCTCTCCCATGTTCAAGCGAATCTCCTGCCTCAGCCTCCTGAGTAGCTGGGTCTACAGGCATGCGCCACCACACCTGGCTAATTTTTGTATTTTTAGTGGAGACGGGGTTTCACCATCTTGGTCAGGCTGGTCTTGAACTCCTGACGTCATGATCCGCCCACCTTGGCCTCCCAAAGTGTTGGGATTACAGGCCTGAGCCACTGCACCCACCCTTCAATCCTGTATTGGTTCCAAGAGCACTAAGCAGATATTCTGTTCCCTGATTTAGTCGTGCTTGCAGGGCAAATGGCTTTATTTGATTTTTTTTTTCTTTTGGATGATTCAGTGGAGCAGCGTGACTTCATTGGAGTGGACAGCACAGGAAAGAGGCTGCTCTTCATGGCTAATGAAGCGGACTTGGATGAAGAACTGGTCATTAAGGGATCCATCCTACAGAAGTAAGCCCTAGGGCTTTTTTCATCTGGCAATTCTCCTTGTCTTAAAAAAATAAAACCACCCAGTGGATGGGAAAGAGGGAATGAAAACTAGATTATACTGTGTGAAATTGACAAAAGTATGTGATGTTTTTCCCATGAGACAGAGTGAAGTCTTTTCTTCACTGTGTAAGCCTGTTTCCCTGTCTTTTCTTGCCAGGGTAGAGCCAAATCCTGCATAAGAATAAGACAAAGCAACTGTGGGGAGAGCAGGACTGTCTTTCCAAAGTGTTATAAAACCCCCTTTTAAAAAAAAAAAAAGTGGCTAAAAAAAACACATAGCATAAAATGTACCATTCTAACTTTTTTTTTTTTTTGAGACGGAGTCTCTCTGCCACCCAGACTGGAGTGCAGTGGCGCAATCTTGGCTCACCGCAACCTCTGGTTCAAGTGGTTCTCCTGCCTCAGCCTCCTGAGTAGCTGGGATTACAGGTATGCGCCAACACGCCCAGCTAATTTTTGTATTTTTAGTAGAGACGGAGTTTCACCATGTTGGCCAGGCTGGTCTCAAACTCCTGACCTCAAGTGATCCGCCTGCCTTGGCCTCCCAAAGAGCTGGGATTACAGTTGTGAGCCACTGCACCTGGCCCATTCTAAGTGGCCATTTTTAAGTGAACAGTTCAGTAGTGTTAAATGCGTTCACATTGTGGTGAAACAGATCTCGATTACTTTCATCTTGCAAATCTGAAACTCTATACCCATCAGGCAACTGCTCCCCTTTTCCTTCTCCCCACAAGCCCTTACTACCCACGATTCTACTTTAAATACCTCATGTAAGTGAAATTATACAGTAGTTGTCCTTTTGTGACTGGCTTATTTTACTTAGCATAATGTCCTTAAGATTTGTCCATGTTGTAGCATATAATTGGATTTCCTTTTTTTCTTTAAGGCTGAATAATATTTCACTGTATATATGTACCACATTTTCTTCATTCCATTTATCCACTGACAGACATTTGGGTTGCTGCCTCCTCTTGGCTATTGTGAATAGTGCTGCAGTGAACTTGGGTATACAGACATCTCTTCAAGACCTTGCTTTCAGTTCTTTTGGATGTATATCCAGAAGTGCGATTACTGGATCAAATGGTAGAGAACTATGATGTTTAATTTTTTGAGGAACCTACATACTATTTCCGTAGCATTTTCACCATTTTATACTCCACCAACAGTGCATAAGAGTTCCAGTTTCTCTACACCAGCACTTACATGGTAGCTGGTCTCGGATACAGAAGGATAAGAGACAATAATTCATTTATATTATATCAAAACAAATAAAACATCAAGCATGAACAAGATCAAAAGAGAATGTCAGCTGTACAAATATACTACAGAAAAGAAAATGAAAGCAAGAAAAATGTCCTGTAAAAGACAAAGAACCTATCCTGAAAAAAATGTAACTCAAGAAATAGAAGAAATTTTCTTAAAACTATTCAACTGTGTAACCACAAAACTGCTTATTAACATGAATTTAATAAACAAAAGTTCAGTAATGAGATGATAAAACAACAAAATAAAATAAAAGAGGATATTAGAGAACTAAAAAATGAGGATTAAATTACAGAGTTAATAAATTTTAAAATAGCAAAAGAACAGAATAGACACCACTGAACATCAAATTATTGACATACAGTGATGGTTTGAGATACTCAGTGATCTAGGTAAAAAAGAAAATTGTTTAAGAAATTAGAATCTTTGAGGTTGGAGGATCACTTGAGCCCAGGAGGTTGAGGCTGCTGTGAGCCATGTTGTACTACTGCACTCCAGGCTGGGTGACAAAGTGAGACCCTGTCTCAAAACATGAAAGAAAGAGAGAGAGGAGGGAGGGAAGAAGGAAAGGAGGGAAGGAAAGAAAATAAAGATATTAGAATCTCATAGAAATGAAATACAAAGATGACTAAATATAATTAATGAATTAACACCTCTGAATTAGAACAGGGAGTTCTAGAAAAAAAGAACCAGAGAAATTAAGGGGGAAGAAAACATCAGTGAAACAATTTTTTAAATTTTCTGAGGATAAAAGGAGCTGGGTTTCTAGACTGAAAGAATGATAGTAAAATGGATGAAAAGAAACATACCAAGGTTGTCATTGTGAAATTTTATAACTGGTAACAAAGAGATCTTACAAGCTTCCGGAGAGGAGAGAGGATATCATATACAAAGGAATTAAAACAGCTTTGGACTTCCTAACAGCAACACTGGAAACTATAAACAATGCTTTTAACATTCCTAATTCTATCTAATCAAACTATCAATCAAATAACGAGAGTAGAATGAGAACTTTTTAGACATTTGGTTTCCATGTATCTGTTTGCAGAAAGCTACTAGACAAGGATGCCCATTTTCACTGCTGTTACTGAACATAGTACTGGAAGTCCTAGCTAGAGCAGTCAAACAAGAGAATGAAATAAAGGGCATCTAAATTGGAAAGGAAGAAGTCAAATTATCTGTGTTTGCAGATTATATAATCTTATATTTGGAAAAACCTAGACTCCACTGAAAAACTATTAGCACTGATAAATACAGTAAAGTTGCAGGATATAAAATCAACATATGAAAATCAGTAGCATTTCTATTTGCCAACAGCAAAGAATTAGCCAGGTATGGTGGCACATGCCTGTAGTCCCAGCTACTTGGGAGGGTGACGCATGAGAATTGCTTGAACCTGGGGAGGTGGAGGTTGCAGTGAGCCAAGATGGTGCCAGTGCACTCCAGCATAGGCAACAGAGAGAGCCTCATTCTCAAAAAAAAAAAAAAAAAATCTGAAAAAGAAATCAAGAAAGTAATCCCATTACAATAGCTACAAATCAAATAAAGTACCTACGGATTAACTTAACCAAAGAAGCAAAAGGTCTCTACAATAAAATTATGAAATACTGATCTAAGAATTTGAAGAAGACACAAAAAATGGAAAAATATTCCATGATCATGGATTGAAAGAAACAATATTGTTACAATGTCCATACTCCTCAAAGCAATCTACAGATTTTTTGCAATCCCTGTCAAAATACCAATGACATTCTTCACAGAAATAGAAAAAAACAATCCTGAAATTTATATGAAATTGGCCAGGCATGGTGGCTCACGCCTGTAATCCCAGCACTTTGGGAGGCCAAGGCAGGTGGATCATTTGAGGTCAGGAGTTCAAGACCAGCCTGGCCAATGTGGTGAAACCCTGTCTCTACTTAAAATATAAAAATTAGCCAGGCATGGTGGTAGGTGCCTGTGATCCCAGCTACTTGGGAGGCTGAGGCAGGAGAATCTCATGAACCCAGGAGATGGAGGTTGCAGTGAGATGAGATTGCGCCATTGTAGTCCAGCCTGGGTGATGGAATGAGACTCCATCTCAAAAAAACAATTATATGGAATTACAAAAGACCCAGAATAGCCAAAGCTATCCTAAGCAAAAAGAACAAAACAAATCACAGGTTGTGATTCCTGTAATTATCACATTACAGGAAGCAATTCAAATTATACTACAGAGCTATAATAACAAAAACAGCATGGTACTGGCATAAACACAGACATATAGGTCAGTGGAACAGAACCGAGAACCAAAGATAAATCCATACATCTTCAGTGAACTCATTTTTGACAAAGGTACCAGGAATATACATTGAGGAAAGGACAATCTCTTCAATAAATGGTGCTAGGAAAACTGGATATCCATAAGCAAAAGAATGAAACTAGACCCCTGTCTCTTGCCATACACAAAAATCAAATCAAAACAGTTAAAGATCTAAATCTAAGACCTCAAACTATGAAGCTGCTACAAGAAAACATTGAGGAAAGTCTCCAGGACATTGGTCTGAGCAAAGATTTCTTGAGTAGTACACCACAAGCACAGGCAACCAAAGCAAAAATGGACAAATGGGATCATATCAAGTTAAAAAGCTTTCACACAACAAAGGAAACAATCAATAAAGTGAAAAGACAACTCACAGAATGAGAGAAAATATTTGCAAACTACCTATATGACAAGGGATTAACAACCAGAATATTGAAGGAGCTTAAACAACTCTATAGGAAAAAATCTAATAATCTAATTTTTTAATGGGCAAAAAATCTGAATAGACATTTCTCAAAAGAAGTCATATAAATGCCAAGCAAATATATGACAACTTGGTCATCACCACTGATGTCAGAGAAATGCAAATAAAAACAATGAGATGTCGTCTCACCTTAGTTAAAATGCCTTTTATCCAAAAGTGAGGCAGTAGCAAATGCTGGCAAGCTTGTAGAGAAAGAGGAACTCTCATATACTGTTGATGGGAATGTAAATTAATATAGCCACTATGGAGAACAGTTTGGAGGTTCCTCAAAAAACTAAAAATAGGGCTACTATACAATCCAGCAATCCTACTCCTAGGTATATACCCCCAAGAAATGAAATCAGTATATTGAAGAGATATTTGTGTTCCCATGCTTATTGCAGCACTGTTCACAATAGCCAGGATTTGGAAGCAAGCTAAGTGTCTGTCAACAGATGAATGGATAAAGAAAACGTGGTACGTACACACAATTGTGTACTATTCAGACGTAAAGAATGAGATTCTGTCATTTGCTAATAACATGGATGGAACTGGAGGTCATGTTAAGTGAAATAATCCAGGCACAGAAAGACAAACTGCATGTTTTCACTTACTTACTTGTGGGAGCTAAAAATCAGTGGAACTCATGGAGTTAGAGAGTAGAAGGATGGTTACCAGAGGATAGGAAGGGTAGAGGGTGTGGGGTTGGGAGGAGTGGGGAATGGTCAATGGGTACAAAAAGTTAGTTGGAAAGAATGAATAAAACCTAATATTTGCTAGTGTAACAAGGTGACCATAGTAAAAAATAATTTAATTGTACATTTTAAAATAACTAAAAGAGTATAATTGGATTGTTTGTAACACAAAGGATAAATGCTTAAGGTAATACCCCCATTTAACCTGATGTGATTATTACATATCGCATGCCTGTATCAAAATATCTCATGTAACCCATCAATACATGTACCTAGCATGTACCCACAAAAATTAAAAATTAAATTAAAAAAAGGAAAGCTACTAGTCTTATGTAACACTGAAACCTTAGCATAAACTAAGAAAGAGGAAGACACAAGATATAAGAAAAAGGGCATTCACTCTTGAACCTAGGAGGCGGAGGTTGCAGTGAACCGAAATCGCATCACTGCACTCCAGCCTGGGCAGCAGGGGGAGACTGTCTCCAAAAAAAAAGAAAAAAGAAAGAAAGAAAAAGGACATTCAATTAAGATAAAATGAATCCCCAGGATGATAATAAAGGGAGATTCCAGGATAATACATGTACACCCAGTATAAATGGCAACCAGATCAGACTGGAATAAGTAAGAAAATTTGGGAATGATTTCTTCAAGATGATCATATTTCTTCTGATGAAAATGACACAATATTTGATGTGTTTCAACATTTTGAGATGATGTGGAGCACTTAGTTGTTAATTTGGAGTTGAATTATTGGTAAGCACCTAGAAAACTAAGAAATAAGACAGTTATTAAAGCAAACCGCAAAAATTTGCAGGTGAAAAAATTATTGGTGACTGTGTGGTTCAGCTGTGAATAACATATATGTATATTTTTTAGATGGAGTCTCACTCTGTCACCCAGGCTGGAGTACAGTGGCATGATCTCGGCTCACTACAACCTCCACCTCCTGGGTTCAAGTGATTCTCCTGCCTCAACCTCCCAAGTAGCTGAGATTACAGGCATGCGCCACCACACCCGGCTAATTGTTTTGTATTTTCAGTAGAGACGGGGTTTTACAATGTTGGCCAGGCTGGTTTCGAACTCCTGATCTCAAGTGATCCACCCACCTCAGCCTCCTAAAGTGCTGGGATTACAGCCAAGAGCCACCACGCCCAACCTGTAACTGATATTTAAATACGAACAATACTGCAATCACTGATTCAGTGTAACCCAAATTATGATTTAATTACTTTGGAATGATGAGAGGAGGTTAATATGTTGGAAGCATGAGGGGAAAAAAGAATGAAATTGTCCTCTTCCATAGTTAATAGCTAATACATAGAGCAGAAGTCATAATAACTTAAGCATTGATTATTGAGCTGACAAAAATAATGTAACAGTTATTGGGAAGGTAAGAGGCATAAGGAAGTATGGGTATATATGATGGAAGCCAGGTTGATGATGAAAATAAGTTAAATTCTGTTTTCCACAATGGAAAATCAGATTATTCCTGACATGGAAAACCCAAGAAATACCAATATAAGAATGCTCTTGACCAGGCATGGTGGCTTATGCCTGTAATCCAAGCACTTTGGGAGGCTGAGGCGGGCAGATCACCTGAGGTCAGGAGATCGAGACCAGCCTGGCTAACATGGTAAAACCCCGTTTTTACTAAAATACAAAAATTAGCTGGAGGTGGTGGAGCGTGCCTGTAATCCCAGCTACTCGGGAGGCTGAGGCAGGAGAATCACTTGAACCTGGGAGGCAGAGGTAGCAGGGAGCTGAGATGGCACCATTGCATTCCAGTGTGGGCAACAAAAGCAAAACTCCATCTGGAAAAAAAAAAAAAAAAAAAGAATGCTATCGCTGGGCGTGGAGGCTCATGCCTGTACTCCTGTCACTTTGGGAGGCCAAGATGGGCAGATCACGAGGTCAAGAGATCAAGACCATCCTGGTCAACATGGTGAAACCCCGTCTTCACTAAAAATACAAAAATTAGCTGGGCACAGTGGTGGCTGCCTGTAATCCCAGCTACTCGGGAGGCTGGGGCAGGAGAATTGCTTGAACCCGGGAAGTGGAAGTTGCAGTGAGCCAAGATCACCACTACAGTCCAGCCTGGCAACAGAGTGAGACTCCATCTAAAAAACAAAAAACAAAAAAACAAAAATTATTTGAGCCTGGTGGTGGACACCTGTAGTCCCAGCTACTGGGGAGTCTGAGGCAGAAGAATTGCTTAAACTTGGGAGGCGTTGCAGTGAGCCAAGATCATGCCACTGCACTGCATTCCACCCTGGGTGACAGAGCGAAACTCCATCTCAAAAAAAATTTTTTTTAAAAGAGTGTTATTGGTGGAAATAAATACCAAGTGGATCTGGTGAAACAGTTGAAAATGGCCCTATCCTGGGAACAGAAAATGGGCAAGAGAGGGAATAGATGATTCCGTTTTTTCACTAAAAGCCTTGGGAAACTGCTTGCCTCTTTATGTGCATATATAACTTCAATTTTAATTTTTAAAAATAAGAACAAGATATAATACAATGAAATTTTCTGAATCAAGTAAAATCTGCAGATTTTAAAAGTATGGTGTGTTCTAAGATAATTTGGACAGGTATATTCTAATGTACTTATTAAGCTTTGGGGACAAAGAAAGAATTCTTCAAGTATCCAGAGGCAAAAAGCAAATCTTACACATGGAAAGAAAAATTAGGCTTACCTCTGAGTTATTCCCAACGTTCAATACAAGAGGAACAATGTTCTGTTTACAGACTTTTCACAGAAGGAAAGTCGAAATCAAGAATATTATAAACTGTGTATGCAGATGGGCAGATAACCAGAAATAAAAAAAAGAATGTTATAAACAATGAAGATTTCATTCAAATATAAAAGCAATAGGAAGACATTCTCAAGCATGAAAACATTCAAGAATATGACATATGAGCCCTCAGCGCCCCCCCCACCTTTTTTTTTTGAGATAGAATCTTGCTGTGTCTCAAGGCTGGAATATAGTGGCATGATTTCGGCTCACTGCAACCTCTGCCTCCTGGGCTCAAGTGATCCTCCTACCTCAGTCTCCTGAGTAGCTAGAACTACAAGTGTGCACCACCACACTTGGCTAATTTTTTTGTAGAGATGAAGTCTCATTATATTGCCCAGGCTGGTCTCAAATCCCTGGGCTCAAGTAATCCTTCTACCTTCCTACCTTGGCTTCCCAAAGTGTTGGGATTACAGGAGTGAACCGCCATGCCAGGCACGAACCTGTAGTCCCAGCTACTCAGGAGGCTGAGGTGGGAGAATTGCTTGAACCCAGGAGGTGGACGTGGCAGTGAGCCAGCCGAGACCTGCCTGGGCCTCCCAAAGTGCTGGGGTTATAGGCGTGAGCCACCATGCCCGCCTGGCTTCTGGTTTCTTTTTAACCTCCCTAGGAACTAGTTTATGGCTCCATACAATGGAGTGTTAGTAAATGCCTAAATTGTAATTACATTTGATGGCAAGAGCAAGGCTTGGGCATGATGGAAGCAAAGAAGATGGACATAGTCAGAGGTGAAGTGATAATGAAGAGCAGGTGGATGTGTGTTTTTTCCTTCATAGATGTCAAGCTCAGGGCCTTGAATAAGCACTGGGGTCACTGAGACTAGATCTTTTATCAGTTTCCTAAGACTAGGTTGCATTTTTAGTTGTTGGCAGATTTTTTCCTTGTTCTTCTAATTTGTAACCCACACCCCAGTGATTCAGGATCTTTGATGTGTAGTTATAATAGGGTAGCTGGCTGGATAAATAACGCATAAAAATGTTTTCCCATTCCTATGACCCTCTGGGGTGTTGTGCTTCTCCTGCCTTAGTGGGATGCTGGTTAAAAGCTAATTCGATTCAGATTTTCAAGCACTTTTTGATTATAAGAATACAGTACTTCCTCCTATCTTTTATCTTTTTTAAAAAACTGAATTTCCAAAGATGGAGGCTAGTTTCTACTGGGCAAACACCAGTTGTCTTGGATAAAGCCTTCATGTGTATAGGAGAATCAGAAACTTCCTGTAAAGTTTTTTTAACTTTTGTAAATTGGGTTCAGTGTATACTGCTCAGGAGATGGGTGTACCAAAATCTCAAATTACCAATAAAGAATTCATGTAGCCAGATACTACCTGTTCCCCCAAAACCTATGAAAATAAAATTTTAAAAAAAGAGAGAGAAAAAGAGAAGGACAGTGATAGAATGTACATTCCATCAGTTTTCTCTCTTTCTGAGAGAGAGGCTGGGTGTGGTGGCTCGCACCTGTAATCCCAGCACTTTGGGAGGCTGAGGTGGGAGGATTGCTTGAACCCAGAAGTTTGAGGCCAGCCTGGGCAACATAGCAAGACCCCATTTCTCTTTTTAAAAAGGGGGGGGGGGAAGCATTACTTGTGGGGGGGAGGATAAAATGTTTTCTTGATTTCAAAGACACCTGTTGGAATATGGTCAGGTACAGGGGCAGTCTCCCCAGCAAGCTATTTGGTTATCAGTCAGTACTAGTAACTTTACTCCAAAGGGCCCAGATTCTTATGACCTCATTGGATTTAAACAAAGCACAACACCTTTCCTCCATGTCTGATTGATGTATTTCTGACTTGGAGAGTCATTACATGTAGTGGGAAAGAATGTTACTGGTAGAGAGAGCTTGTTACTGAAAATTCAAGTACAGAGAATTTGCAATCTAGTCTCGAGACAAACCAACTGTATAACCTTGAGCAAATAACTTTATTTCTCTAAGCCTCAGTTTCCCCAGCTGAAATTGGCTTAGTGGGTCTTTAAAGAACCCCTCACTCCAGCTCTAAAATTTCTGCTTTATTTCTGACAGACATGTGTTTTTAATAGTTCATAAGTAAAAGATATTCGTGCCACATATTTAATAAGAAAATCATGTAGCTTTTCCCCAATGTTACATTGTTTTCTTTTGAATAGTTGTCAAGCTTTTTTACTGGAAGAGTAATGAAAATATTAAAACAGGCTCCTAAAGGATATCTTTAAAATGGAATAAAATGTTCACAAGGTCATCTTGGCAGGTTTAGACATTTATATCTGGGGAGTCAAAGACTTCAGTCAAGACCTCAAAGATCCTGGCCAGATCTGCATTTCTGGGACTATAGATGATGAGAAATGGTTTAAACCCTTGATTATTTTCCCAATGGTGTGGAAGTCTTGAAATACTATTCATGTAAATTAGTACCTCACTGCTGCTAACCAGCCCTAATTCCCAAAATACCTCTCTAATTTGCAGTTTGGGGTGGGCATGAGTCCAGAAGGGGAGAAGAACTTGTGGAAGTTAGGATCACAAACCTTTTCCAAGGTATCTTGTCCAGTGTATTCTTACTCTTCTGTACTTTTAATTTACTTTATAAAATGACACGGCTATAAGAGAACCCATGTCAATATCTTTAAGTCTTTTCTTTGGAACTGGCTATATAAACTTCAGAGAGAAATCTTCCAGTCTCCTGCCTGGGTGGGTAAAAGCTATGCTGCCAATTCCTGATCATTTCAGGGCTCCTGAGATACAAATCAAGTTGCTTTTTAGCTTTCCTTATAGCTGGTTTAGGATTCAGCTTTCTTGAATATGCTGTTACCACTACCATCCTTTTGTTTTCCAGCTTCCAAAGTTTTGTTGTCATCTCTTCTTGTTCTTCTTGTGGTCTTTGTTCTTGTCGATTTATTTCTTAAAAAAAAAAAAAATTCGTGCTGACACTTTAATAAGTTTTCAGAAGGAGGATGGGTTAATGCTTATGTTAACCCATCTTTACCCAGAGTCCTGTTCGCTTCATTTCAATCGCATATCTTTCTAGACCCTTACTACTACGACTCCTACCATCTCTCTTTTCTTTCCCCCCGTCTCTCTTTCTCCCGCACATTTCCTTCATCCAGTCTAGATCCTCTGGCTTCAGGCATTTCTCTCCGTGTCCAAAGTCTTCAGGAGAAATATTATGCATGGTTTCAAATTGGCAACACTATAAATTCATGGCTCCTACCTTAGCTGAACCCTCAGAACTACTCTGCATTCTTACATTTGTCCTGGGCCAGCTTTCCACTCCTCTCAGAAGCTGTTCTCTACTATCACCACTCTCCTGCCAAAACATGACCCTGCTGATTTCCCCAGCTATCCCTATCCATGACTTTGTCTTTATTCAGACCCACCTTCAATTCCTTCCCTCCAGCATTAGAAAAAGTTTGGGACCAGTCCCTTAATTTGCCTTTTACTCCTTTTCCTCTTCCACTCCTAAAAGCTTTCTCCATTAGTTTTTTCAGCATTCTTCAGAATTTTCAGTTTTGCTTTCTACAATCTCTTTACCTCAAACCTATAAATACATTGCTTATAGAATAAAGCACAAATTCCTAAAGCCCTCAGTTATCTAACCATGCTTACCCTTCCAGCCTTATATCTCATCTTTCTCTAACACAATCCCATTCTCAACATTCTATCAGTAGCTATGGAGAGTTGCTTATGATTCTCTTAGCTTTTGCATTCCTTTAAATGCCTTTGTCCTTTTACTTTCACCATTCCTGGTACTCCTTCAGCTAAAGTTACTCTTCTCTCCCTGGCTAAGTACCCATTTTTCTTTCAAGACAGCTCAAATATTTTTCTGTGAAGCCTTTTCTAATCTTTCCTGTCATAGGCAGAACTGTGCTTCCTTTGTGCTCCCCTATATGCTGAAGACAGTTCTGTGGTAACATCTATAACCCTGTATTGCTCTGGATTATAAGTTACATGAGGATAGTGGTTATATTTTGTCTTTGTAGACCTAAGGTCTAATATATGGCCTGGCATATAGTAGGATCCCAATAAATTTGTTGGAAGAGGACATTAATGGAGCCAAAGTATCATCTTGTGTTTGAATGTGCTCTGGCAACAGAGTCATTATGGGCAGAGCTGAGACCTCTTAATCTTGTGTATTGGAGAAAGGGCTGGAACAGCATTGTTTGCACCACATTCTTCTGATCAAAGCAGTCACAAGCCCAGCCCAGATTCATGAGATGGCAAAATAGACTCTACTTCATGATGGGAAGAGCTGCAAAGTCACTTTACAAAAGGATGTGGGTACAGAGAGGGGAATAATTATGGCCATTTTTAAAACAACCTACTGTAGTCCCAACTACCAAAGCATTCTAAGCAGGGAATGACATGATAAATTTGCCTTCAAAAGGTAGCTCTGGATGTAATATGGAGAAGGGGTTGGAGTTGGGTAAGAGAGGATGCAGAGAGACCAAGTAAGGGAAGGTATTGTAGTAATCCAGGTAAGAAGTAATGGTAATTTGGACTAGGGTATTGACAGTGGAGTTGGAGAAAAGTAGATAAATTAGAGAAGGGTTTAGCAGGTAAAATCTGAGGACTTCGTGTTTGAACCTTGGGGTTGAGAGGTGGAGTGGTGTCAAAAATGACTCACATTTCAGGTTTGAGCAACAGAATAATGAGATAGGGAGCACTAGGTTTGTGGCAGGGAGATCCAAAGTTCGTTTGGGGATCCAGGTAAAGATGTCAAGAGAAAGTCATGTATAGACTTGGTACTAAGAGGGTAGGACTATGCTTCAGATATATATTTGTAAGCATTAATATATAGATGTCAACTTAGTGTCTTGCATATACCTGGTACTCAGGAGAAAGTTATTTACCCAGCTGTTGAACTTCAAGGATGGGGAATGTCTGAGCAAGGTTTGGTTTTTTTGTTCTTTTGAGACAGTCTCACTCTGTCACCAGGCTGGAGTGCAGTGGCACCATTGCGGCTCCCTGCAACCTCTGCCTCCTAGGTTCAAGCGATTCTCCTGCCTCAGCCTCCTGAGTAGCTAGGATTACAGGTACGCACCACCATGCCCAGCTAATTTTTGTATTTTTAGTAGAGACAGGGTTTCACCATGTTGGCCAGGATGGTCTCCATCTCTTGACCTCATGATCTGCCTGCCTCAGCCTCCCAAAGTGCTGGGATTACAGGCATGAGCCAGCCACCGTGCCTGGCCGCAAGATTGTTTTTTGTTTGTTTTTTTGTTTTTGAGACAGAGTTTCGCTCTTGTTGTGAAAACAGCCTTGCCAGGTACAGTGGCTCACACCTATAATCCCAGCACTTTGGGAGTCCGAGTGGGGTAGATCACCTGAGGTCAGGAGTTCAAGACCAGCCTGACCAACATAGTGAAACCCCGTCTCTACTAAATACAAAAAATTAGCCAGGTGTGGTGGTGCATGACTTGGAAGGCTGAGGCAGGAGAATCTCTTGAACCTGGGAGGCTGAGGTTGCAGTGAGCCTAGATTGCGCCACTGCACTCCAGGCTGGGCAACAAGAGTGAAACTCCATCTCAGAAAAAAAACAAAATCAAAAAAATCTTTTAAATTTAGTATCACTCTAGCCATACAGAAGCTGAAGCCAAGCTTTGAGGCATTAACTTCAGAGTGATCCTTCACTGAACCTTTGCCATGACCATCTCCTACACAACCAGCTTGGAACCGGGCCTGAAGACAGTAGGAATATTGCTTGGTGTACTTGGGAGAATTCTGGTCAATGCTGTCACGAGGCCAGCCAAGATTCATGAGATGAGAAAATGGACTCTGCCTCATGATGGGCATGACCTGCTGAAAAGTCATATTAGCTAGACCAGGGAGACTAGAGTGGAGTGCAAATTAATGTCACTTCTCACCCGGTGTTGTATGGGCCAGGCAGCTTAGAGGGATAACTTGAGAGACATAACTCTCTTTCTTGGGCTTATCTTTGAGTAGGAGCTTCTTGTCAGTGGTGTTGTTCAGATTGCTTTCTTGAGCACCTCTTGAGAGTGAGAGGCTTTTAGATCTCAGCAGGTTCTGGCATACTGGGTTGAGATGGGTGAGGGTGAACAGCAGTGTGATTCTGCCTAGGAATGCTTTGCTGACTCCTGTGTTACTTATTAGATATGTGGCTTTCATTAGTCTATTGATGGTTAGTTTTATGTATCAATTTTGCTAGTCTGTAGTACCCATTTATTCTACCAAACACTAAGTGTTGCTCTGAAGGTATTTTTTTATGTAATTAATATCAACAATCAATTGATTTTAAGTAAGAGAGCTTATCTTGGCTAATCTGGTTGGCCTCATCCAATTAGTTAAAAGGCCTTTAAATCCAATCAAATCAGAGAACTAATTCCAAATACAGAACCAATTCAGCAAACCCATCTTTAAGATTCTGTTTTTTTCCAGGACCACTTCTAGTAGCAATTTTTGTATCAATCAGAGAAAAAGAAATGCTATGAGTCATAGAGAATAAAGGATTTATTACACAATTATGGAAGCTAGTAGAGTAGTATATGTATGCTGTTGTTTCTGTGTCTAGTGTTGACCCTGAAATCACTATCAGTCATCTGGACCATCAGTCAGAAAGGAAAGCTGGATGTGGACAAGAACAGGAACAAACACGGACCCGCATGGTCACCTAAAAACTGGACCTGGAGTAGCACTTGGAAACCTTAAGAATCCTTCCACTGTTGGTGGTCTCTGCTGCTTTGAGTCCAGGGTTTTCACCTAAACACAGCTGCTTTTCTTGGAGAGGGCCTGAGCACCTCAGGGCTATGGTGTCATAGCCTACCCTGCTGAACAGGCAGACCTCTAGTTTGATAACTCCATATGCACTCCTAACAATCAAGAATCTGTTATTCCTACCACTTACAGTGCAACCAAGATTAGGCATTGGGATAGTATGGCTAGTGCCTTCCTATATAGCAACTACTAGATAGCCACATCTCTCATTAAAATTATAGATAGCTAGTAAGTAATAGCCATAGGTCATTCTCTTTTCCCTAGTTCGAGCAAACTTGATTATTTCAAGCATATCTTGGTCTCTAGTTTCTTCTAAATTGCAGTGATTAGGGAGTAGTGAATTAGCTCTGATTCTTTCAGTGGGAGAGAATATGGTTCTTTTTGGAACATGTTTAAGATTGCCAAATAAAGTAAAAGGTGATTATCTGAAGGTCTTTAAATAAATGAGTTGTTTATGTTGTTGCATTGAACACTGCAAGGTGGTTAAGTTACTGTAAAAGGCTTTTACCCTCGTCAGAATTGTTGTCTCTGGTTTTATGAGTAACCGTTTCAAGCTCCAGTTCCACTGGCATCTGAATTCAGAAGCCATCCATGACATTTCATTTACTGTTAACATTCATGTTGATGCAAAGAGAAGTCTAGGATAAAATTAAGTTTCTCTTGTATTTGGCATTTTTGTTCAACTGAGTTTTCTTCATTCTGTTCTCACCCAATACTATTCTTCGGTCCCCAGACTTTGAACTTAGCGTGGTTTGGAAAAAGTCATTCTGTGCAGCCTTATAAGCTGGCAGCACACACTCAGTTTTGTTTTTTGGGTTCTTTCTTTCTTTCTTTCTTTCTTTTTTTTTGAGAGTCTCCTTCTGTCACTCAGGCTGGAGTGCAGTGGCGTGATCTTAGCTCACTGCAACCTCTGCCTGCCAGGTTCATGCAGTTCTCGTGCCTCGGCCTCCCGAGTAGCTGGGATTACAGGTGCGTGCCACCACACCTGGCTAATTTTTTTTGCAGTTTTAGTAGAGACGGGGTTTTGCCATGTTGGCTAGGCTGGTCTCAAAGTCCTGACCTCAGGTAATCAATCCACCTCAGCCTCCCAAATTGCTGGGATTATGGCATGAGCTACCATGCCCAGCCAACACACTCAGTTTAAATTAACGATGACTTTCCTTCCTCCTTTACTGAGTCACTGTGGACTGTATCAGCATGCACACCATTTCTCCCACTAGGCTAGAAATTTTTCAGGTCTCATTCACAGCAGTGTTGGAAATCAAAATGTGTTTATACAGGGTGTCTATATAAACATCTAGATGGGTTTCAGTTTTTCACCATGCAGCTATTGTAAACTGCTTCTTTGCCTATGAGCTCTTTTCTACCCACCCTTCTAGGAACTGAGCATTGTACAATGAGCGTATTGGGGAATAGAACTCCCAGTTGGCTTCTGCTATACTTATGCAATGATCAGGATAAGAACAGCTCAGTTCCTCCCACTCGCATAATGATGCTGGGAACAGGGAAGAAGGGAGCAGACCTCAAGACCTCAAGAATATTTGGCATTGCCCTGAGGCTGGGGACCTTTGTAGATTTGAAGGGAGTGAGGATCTGAAAATCCCTGGAGATCTTGTGGGGGAAAATTAAAGATCTTGTCATCTAAGGACTTTTTTTTAGAGTCACTAAGAGCTTTGGACATTTAAAGTACTAATTTTGTCGTTCATGGACATTTTATCTTCTTTCATGGCTGCCTTTCCGAACTGCTTTTTTTATTCCCTAGCTCTGTAGTTCACAGATGTTTTGTTTTGTACAGTGTTCATGGTACATACACCTTCGTGTTCAGTTTTCTTTAAATTAAAGCAAATCTCAGAAAAGTTCAAAGTATACAGTCCTGCATAATCTCATGGACCAATGGCTGTGTGGTAGTCTTTCTTACAGCTTCCCTAGACGTCCTAAAGCTTTGTCCCTGACATACAGTATGTGTTATTAATATTTGGAACAAACTTGAGTAAATAAACATTGAAACACAGATACAGCTTGATTCATGAACTCCTTGACATTTAAAAGTAACCTTCCCAAAGCAGGCAGCTGCTTCTTTGGGAACTTTTTTTTTTTTTTAAGAGAGGGTCTCTTTTTCTGTTGCCTAGGCTGGGGTGCAGTGGTGTGTTCATGGCTCACAGCAGCCTCAAACTCCTGGGCTCAAACAGTCCTCCCACCTCAGATGCCCGAGTAGCTGGGACCACAGGCACATGCCACCATGACTGGGTATTTTTTTATTTTTATTTTTTTAACCTGCTCATGACACATAATATTTCTTTACTTTTTGTAGAGACGAGGTTTCCTTATGTTGCCCAGGCTGGTCTTGAACTCCTGAGCTTAAATGTTAAGATTTTATAAATTTTATAATTTTATTTCTCAAAAATTAAAAATTTTGAACCTCAAAGACACTATTAAGAAAATGAGACCCGGGTAGGCCAAACCAGGCAGATCGCTTGAACTAGGAGTTCAAGACCAGCCTAGGGAACGTGGCAAAACCTGTCTCTACAAAGAAAATGCAAAAATTAGCCAAGTATGGTGTCACGTGCCTAGTCCCAGCTATTCAGGAGGCTGATGAGGGAGGATCAGCTGAGCCCACAGAGGTTGAGGCAGCAGTGAGCTGTGATCATGCCATAGCACTCCAGCCTGGGTGACAGAGTGAGACCCTGCCTCAGAAAATAAAAATAAAAATAAGAGGCCAGGCCCAGTGGCTTATGCCTCTAATCCCAGCACTTTGGGAGTCCAGGGCAGGAGGATCACTTAAAGCCAGGAGTTTGAGAAGAGCCTGGGCAACAAAGTGAGACTCTGTCTCTATAAAAAGTCTTAAAGAGTCCAGGCATGGTGGCTCACACCTGTAATTCCAGCACTTTGGAAGGCCTAGGCAGGCAGATCACCTGAGGTCAGGAGTTCGAGACCAGCCTGGCCAACATGGTGAAACCCCGTCTCTACGAAAAATACAAAAATTAGCTGGGTGTGGTGGCGGACGCCTGTAATCTCAGCTCCTTTGGAGGCTGAGGCGAAAGAATCACTTGAACCCGGGAGGTGGAGGTTGCAGTGAGCTGAGACCGTACCATTGCACTCTACTCTGGGCGACAAGAGCGAAACTCTGTCTCAAAAAAAAAAAAAATTTTTTTTCTTTTAATTAGCCAGGTGTGCCACGAGCCTACTGTAGTCCCACTTTGGGAAACTGAGGCAGTAGGATGACTTGAGCCCAGGAGTTCTAGGCTGCAGTTTTGATCATGCCTGGGTGATGAAGTGAGACCCTGTCTCTGAGAAAAGAAAGAAAACAAGGAAATGAAAAGATAAGAACTCTGCCAACTCAAAAAATCACTAACAATCTAATTTCAAAATAGGCAAAAGATTGAATGAACATTTTACCAAAGAAGATACACAAATGACTAACAAGCACATAACAAGATCCTCAACATCATGTCATAGGGAAATGCAAACTAAAACCTTGATACCACTTCACACCTACTAGAATGGCTACAGTTTTTTTTTTTAAGTAACAGAAAAAGCAAATCTATAGAGACAGGAGGCAGATTAGTGATTGCCTGAGATAAGAAAGGGGTTTGGGTTTTTTTGTTTTTTGTTTTAATTTCAACTATTATTTAGATGTGTAAGTATGTTACATGGTATATTGTGTGATAGTGAGATTTGGGGTATGACTGAACTCATCGCCCAGGTAGTGAGCATAGTACAAAATAGGTATTTAAAAAAACTCTTGCTTGTCTTCCCTCCCTCCCGCGTCTTGTATCCTTAATGTCAATTGTTCCCATCTTTTTTTTTTTTTTTTTTTTGAGAAAGAGTCACACTCTTGCTCAGGCTAGAGTGCAGTGTGCAGTCTTGGCTCACTGCAACCTCCACCTCCTGGGTGCAAACGATTCTCCTGCCTCAGCCTCCTGAGTAGTTGGGATTATAGGCGTTCACCACCACGCCCGGCTAATTTTTGT
>CAUYLG010059554.1:0-39997 GCA_963573385.1 Cacajao melanocephalus | reverse complement strand
GTGGCTCACGCCTGTAATCCTAGCACTTTAGGAGGCCGAGGTGGGTGGATCACCTGAGGTCAGGAGTTCAAGACCAGCCTGGCCATCATGGTGAAACCCCATCTTGGAAAGAAAAGAAAAGAAAAGAAAAAAGGAAAGGAAAGGAAGAAAAAGTGAATGAAATATAAATATCATATTGAAAACATCAAAAAACTAGTAAGATAATGCAGAATTGGTGTTAATTCTTAATGTTAATATAGGAGATAATAGGAACCTAAAGAAGTGCGCCAGCCTTCAGGGCCATTTTTGTCCTGGGAGTGATTACCATTCAGAAAGAGGTGGCTAAGAGGCTGAAGTGAGCATTTGGTGTCCTATCAGGATTTTGGGGAATAGTCAGAATCCAAGGTCTTCCAAATAGGGATATTAATAAATAGTATCCCCACTTTTACACATTGAGTTGGGATTCCAAAGAAAATAAGAGTAAATTGGAAGTAAACCATCCTTTGCCTGGACTGCAGCCTGGCTTTGATTCCTTTGAATTACCTAGAAAATTTCAAGGTGTGAACTTGGATTAAGGAAATTCTGGATTGCCACTGTTCCCACACATCTGGCAAAAGCAGTAGAAATCTTCACTGGAGAAAGATAACATTATTCTAAGCCTCAAATTATTTCTACAAACAATATTTCTGAGAAAATATTCAACACACAAATATAACCAGACATAGATGGAAATACGTTACCAAGAATAAAAACAGTAGAACTTAGAAAACAAAAATAGACTGCAAGAACTACAAATATTGGAATTATGGACACAGGCTATAAAATACATGGGATTCTTAGTTTAAGTTGATAGAGCCTAAGCTCAGAAGTTTTTGGTAGGGAATTATAAACCATAAAAAGTGACAAAAATTTTCCAAGGAACTCCTTAAAAAAGGAAAAAAAGTGGCAAAAGAGTTTGAATAAAAACAAATAGAAATGCTGGGACTGAAAAACTTAATAAATAAATTTAATCTCAGTGGCAAATTTAATAGATTAGATGCAGCTGAAAAATTACCAAATTCCGAGATAAAAGAAGACTATTAATATAATTTTTAAAGATGCCTACAAATCAATAGTAAAAAGACAGTAGGCACTTCACCTACACAAAAAGTAAACATGAAAAGGATTGCCTCATTTGTAACTGGGGAAATAAAAATTAAAACTACAATGAATACCAGTACACATTTACCAGAATGACTGAGGTTTTTTTTTTGTTTTTGTTTTGTTTCATTTTGTTTTTGAGACAGTCTTGCTTTGTTGCCCAGGCTGGAGTGTAGTGGCGTGATCTTGGCTCACTGAAACCTCCACCTCCCAGGCTCAAGCAATTCTCATGCCTCAGCCTCCTGAGTAGCTGGATTACAGTTATGCGTCATCACGCCTGGCTAAATTTTTGTATTTTTGGTAGAGACAGGGTTTTACCATTTTGGCCAGGCTGGTCTCGAACTACTGGCCTCAAGTGATCCGCCTACTTCAGCCTCCCAGAGTGCTGGGATTACAGGCATGAGCCACCACGCCCAACCAGAATGACTAAAATTTAAATGTCTGACCAAGTGTTAGCAAGGATATGGAATAACGGGAGTCCTCATATACTGCTGATGGTAATATAATTTGGTACACATGACCACTTGTGTACCAGGAAACAGATAAAAGAATGCTCGTAGGAATATTATTTATAGTAGCCCCAAACTAGAAACAACCCATCTATCAGCAGTAGAAGAGGTAAATAAATGGTGTATATTCATGCAGTGAAACACTAGACATTAAAGCAAATGTTATTACATGAAGTAACATAGTTGAATCATAAAAACATAATTTTTCTTTTTCTTTTTTTTTTTTTTTGAGACAGGGTCCCACTCTATCACCCACCTAGGCTGGACTGCAGTGGCCTGATCATGGCTCAAGGCAATCTCAACCTCCCTAGGGTCAAGTGATCCTCCCACCTCAACTTCCTGAGTAACTGGGACTGGAGGCGTGCACCACCATGCCCAGCTAATTTTTTTGTACTTTTTTTAGAAACAGGGTTTTGCCATGTTGCCCAGGGTGGTCTCAGACTCTTGGGCCCAAACGATCCACCTACCTAGGCCGCCCCAAGTGCTGGAATTACAGGCTCGAGCCACCTTAGCCGGTAGAAACATAATGTCGAACAAAACAAGTGAGACGAAACTAAACTATAGTGTTTAGGAATGCATCCTTAAGTGGCAGAAGGATAAAGAAAAGCAAGGAAGTAATTACCACAAGCCAGGGTAGAGGTTACCTGTTGGGAGGAGGGAAACCATTATGATCAGGATTGGGCCTGTGGGGACTCCTAGAATGTTGGCAATACTCTAATTTTTAACGTGGATTGTGATTATATGGATATTCTTGGGTATTTGTTAAACTGTGCAGTTATGATTGAATCTTTTCTGTGTGATGAATGTTTTTCTTGAGAAGAAGTTGTAAAATATGTATATGACAATATGACTAGGTAAAGAAAAGAAAAACAGTGATCTTTAAAGGAGTGTTCTGTAACAAACCAACCTCTAATTTATTGTCTCTTATATGACAGGGCTGTAAAGTGAGGGACCACATGATTGCCCCTCGTGATCAAGGTGAAGGTGGAGATTTGCTGTCCTGTCCCACTGCTAGAATATTGGACGATCTGCACAAGTACAGAGATGTCATTGTTGTGCCTTTTTCAAAAGATACAGTTAGGTGAGTGGGGAGTAAACCCAACACTGTATTGTAGCTTTATTCAGTGGTTCCCATTTCAGAATCTCCTAGTGCTTCCCCAAATCAGCAATGTCAGTCCTCAAGTAGTTTTCATTATTTCAGAAAGCTTAACTGAAATTACATGTTAGTTTATAATAAGAGCAGACAGATGTTTATTTATTAGGCAGAACACCTAAAAATAGTGAAAGTACAAGGGGAGGAAAAACAGATGAAAAGAGCTCTTGGTGATTAAAAAGGTTAAGACCTTAAATCCAATTTGTGGTGGTGGCAGGTGGGGGTTTCCCAGTTGCGTTAGCCCTTCTCAACCAATCGATCAATTGATTGTATCAATCTGCATGATTGATACAACTAGAAAAAAATGTTGATGGTTGAGTTCATCTCTCCATAAGTTTGAACTTCTTGAATTCAGTGATTTCTGAAGTCAACTTCATCGTTTTGCCATGGCAGCAGGTTGTAAGGTTAGGGGCTGGAGGACACTTTAAAAGAGGCTGTTCTTAGCTGGGTGTGGTGGCTCATGCCTGTAATCCCAGCACTTTGGGAGGCCAAGGTGGGCGGATCACTTAAGGTCAGGAGTTTGAGACCACCCTGGCCAACATGGTGAAACCCTGTCTCTACTAAAAATACAAAAATTAGCCAGGCATGGTGGTGGACAACTGTAATCCCAGGTACTTGGGAGGCTGAGGCAAAAGAATTGCTTGAACCTGGGAGGCAGAGGCTGCAGTGAGCTGAGATTGTGCCACTACACTCCAGCCTGGGCAAAAGAGGAAGACTGAATCTCAAAAAAAAAAAAAAAAAAAAAAGAGGTTGTTCTTAAAGCAGTACCAAGCATAGCTGCCCATTCCACCACCTTGCAGGTATGATGCTTCAAGTATAGTGGTGCTTGCTGTATGGGGTGTCTTTTGCTAGAAGAATCACTAGATGAATTAAGAAATGTCATGTTGAGGTGACATCCTTATACTGAGGAACTGTATTTCTAAAGAACAATTTATGGAACATTTGCAATAAAAAGATATCATTCACATTTAAATTTTTAAGAAAATAAACTCTTCTTCATAAAAATATATTTTTCTTTCAAGTGATGTTGGAGTTGGCCCCTGTGATGAAAAGGATATAGAATGTGATGTTTTACTGGAGCCAAATACACCATGGGGTCCCAAAACTGGGGAGCTCAATGCTGTGAGTAGCTTGTTTCAGTTATTCTTTACTTATGTACACAATTAATGATATTTAATCTTTGACAAGAACCTGGTCAGTTTAAGTTGAAATTGAACTGACTGATCATAAGAAGGTATTATGCCAAGTTAATAGGACTCTAAGGGTAATAGGACACATTTCTTGCCCTCAAAGAATTAATAACTAATACATTTAAATTTTGGGGAAAAAACAACATGGGGCCAGGCCTGGTGACTCACACTTACAAAGTGCTGTAATCCTAGCACTTTGAGAGGTTGAGGCGAGAAGAGGGCTTGAGCCCAGGAGTTTGAGATCAGCCTGAGCAATATAGTGAGACCTCATCTCTACAAAAAAAGTTTAAAACTTAGCCAGGTGTGGTGCCTTGTGCCTGTAGTCCAAGCTTCTCTGGGAGGCTGAGGTGGCAAGATTGCGTAAGCCCAGGAGGCAGAGGTTGCAGTGAGCTGAGATCGCATTACAGCACTGCAGCCTGGGTAACAGAGGGAGGCTCTGTCTCAAAAAAAAAAAAAAAGAAAGAAAAAACAAAAACATAACATGGTCTTTAAGGTTTTTATTATAGACAAATTATGATGTGAGGAATGAAGATGGCATGAATGGATATTTTGTTTCCTCCTTCTTCTGTAAACTTTTTTTGGTAGAAAATTATCCTTTTATTGTAATTAGGAATACATTTAGATTCTTCAAAAGTTGCAACCTGGAGTCTGGGTGACAGAGTGAGACTCTGTCTCAAAACACAAACACACAAAATTTTCAAAACTGAAATATTTTTAATGTGACCAGAAAATTTGATTCCTTTGAATCCTTTTTATTCCTTTGCCTTTGTTACTAAGGACCTGGGAGGGAATCTATTTGCCTGTGAACGTTTTGTCTTTGTGTTGGTTAAGATAGCATTTTCTTGAGAAAGTGAAATATTCCCTGTAAAGTGCTTTATAAACTTCAGGCAGCTATACAAATATTCAGCCATGCCAGGCATGGTGGTTCACGCCTGTAATCCCAGCACTTTGGGAGGCTGAGATCAGGAGTTTAACACCAGACTGGTCAACATGGTGAAACCACATCTCTACTGGAAATACAAAATTCAGCTGAGTGCGGTGGCTTATGCCTACAATCCCAGCTACTTGGGAGGCTGAGGCAGGAAAATCGCTTGAACCCAGAAGGCAGAGGTTGTGGTGAGTGGAGATTGTGTGCCACTGCACTCCAGCCTGGGCAACAGAGTGAGACTCCATCTCAAAAAAAAAAAAAAATTCAGTCATTAACATTTGTTTATGAATTATATGTCAACATACTAGATTTATTGAATGTCCATATGTAATCTGCTTCCTTAATTTACAGTAAAATATAAACATTAAAAAGTGATTGAAATAGTTCTAAAAATAACTAAAATTATTTTAGTAATTTACTTGCATGTGATTTACTTGTCCTTTGGAAATAATACTGGGAAAGTGTCTTTCTTGTTAAGAACATCCACATCCAGCTGGGCGTAATCCCAGCACTTTGGGAGGTAATCCCAGCACTTTGGGAAGCCAAGGTGGGCAGATCACCTGAGGTCAGGAGATCGAGACCATCCTGGCCAACACAGTGAAACCCTGTCTCTACTAAAAATAAAAATTAGCCGGGCATGGTGGTATGCACCTTTAGTCTCAGCTACTCGGGAGGCTGAGGCAGGAGAATTGTTTGAACCCTAGAGGTGGAGGTTGCACTGAGCCTAGATCACACTACTACACTCCAGCCTGGGCGACAGAGCCAGACTCCATCTCAAAAAAACAAAATAAAAAAACAAAAAACAAAAAAATTCCACATCCTCCTCTAGCAGAGGATATTAAAGACTGTAATACATCACTTTCAGCGTGAGTTTTAAATTATGTTTCAGCCTGGAAGGGAACTGTATTTGTAACTTTTCAACTCTTTTACAATATCCATGTGAAAATAAGGAGCTGCAACCTGGGTAAATGCAGATTTGTTAATCTCTTATTCCTGTCTTACAGTTCTTGTCATTGAAAAACTGGACTCTACAACTGGTAAGTGAGCAATTTAGCATTCATGGATCTCTTTCTTCCTAAATTAAAGTTTAGTTTAATAGAATCTTATCAGTATCTTCTTTTACAAATTTTAGTTAAATATACATCTTCCTTTTCAGCTTCTCCTATTTTGCACTTAACTTAAAATGCCATTAAATTATTTAAGATAGAAACATACTCCATATCTGGCTGCATAATTCATAGATCTAGTTAAAAGACTTGTTAAAGTCACTCTTATACCATATTTAGGACATTGAACAAAGCAATAAATCTGTTAAGTTCCAGTTATTTGGTTGAGTGATTAGTTGATATTTTTTACCTGTTTGCCAGTACTATGCTATCTGCCATCAATATTCCTAAGAATGGAATAGGAATTTGGATTAGTGATAAGACAGTAGGGCAGAGAGATGCAGGAAAGTAATGCAGATATGGTTAAATAATCCAGGGCCACATTCACTCAAGAAATGGGCATATATACTTGTTTATAAGACTACTTTAGTATTGGTGGTTATTGTATTATAATTTAATCTTAATATCAAGGAATATACATTTAGTTGAGTGACATAAGCACAATTTAACAAATACTAATTACTTATGTGCCTGTTGCTATTCTAGGTTCTGTGAAAGAAATAAATATGTGATGTAATGTAAGCCTGCTCTGAATGTAAAAATTCTTGTGTCCATTTCTTGGGTATTGTGTTAGAGGTTATTTTATCAGCTTTTGATTAACTCATTCATTCAAAATAAATTTAGGTAAATGTGTTTGGAAGAATTCATTAAAAATATCATAATATTGAGTTCATAATAGATATATATATTTTTTAACTTAGAAACAACAGTCATTGTTTTCAGAAGAAGAAGAATATACAACTGGATCTGAGGTCACTGAAGATGAAGTTGGAGATGAAGAAGAAGTATCCAAGAAACAAAGTACTGGTTTCTAAGTTAACATCAAATCTCACTGTTGATGAAGGGGTTACATTCTGAAGCTTTTAATGCAAGGGACGGGGAATTGGTTTTATTTATATAGTAGTACAACATAGAAAAAAAAAAAGAACGGAAAGGAGACACCATCAAGATTTCCTAACCTTGGCAGGAACACAGAATAATCAAAGTTATAAAGAAAGGGCAGTACACTGAGAAAGAATCCTCCAGGTTTTCATTTCAGGTACAACTAAATATGTGACTCATGTCAGATGAAATGTGATCTGAGATGTGTACCTGAGATGATTTGGAGCGATATTCAAATGAACCATTAAATAACATTGATAAAAGTATGATTTGTTTTTCATTGAAAGCATGATTTTTTCTTTTATTTATTTATTTTTTTGGGATGGAGTCTCTGTTGCAGTGGCACAATCTTGGCTCACTGCAACCTCCACCTCCTGGGTTCAAGTGATTCTCCTGCCTCAGCCTCCTGAGTAGCTGGGACTACAGGCGTGCACCACCATGCCTGGCTAATTTTTTTGTATTTTTAGTAGAGATGGGATTTCACCATATTGGCCAGGCTGATCTTGAACTCCTGACCTCAAGTGATCCACCCGCCTCAGCCTCCCAAAGTTGATAGGCATGAGCCACCACACCCAGCTGAAAGCATGATTATTATACAACTATAAAATTAACTTGTGTCAAAATTTTTCAACTCTTTAGTTCCAAGAAACAGCAAGGAAATTGGCTCAAAGAGCCTTTGACTCAAGTATTTGTAGACAACCGTGAATCTATTTTGTCACAATAATTTACCTCTTTTAGCATTTTGTATGAATGAAATAATGAGTAATCTTTTGTCTCTGGCTTCTTTCACTTAGTATGAGGTTTTTGAGATTCATTCATATTGTTGCATATGTCAGTAGTGTATTCTTTTTTATTGAGGAGTAGTATTCCATTCTACTGCTTTTGAAAAAACAATGTTGGGCTGGGCGCAGTGGTTCATGACTGTAATCTCTGCACTTTGGGAACCTGAGGCAGGCGATCACCTGAGGTCAGGAGTTAAAGACCAGCTTGGCCAACATGGTGAAACCTTGTAGCTACTAAAAATACAAAACTTAGGCTGGGCGTGGTAGCTCACGCCTGTAATCCCAGCAATTTGGGAGGCTAAGGCAGGCGGATCACCTGAGATCAGGAGTTCAAGAGCAGCCTGGCCACCATGGTGAAACCCTGTCTCTACAAAAGTACAAAAATTAGCCCGGCATGATGGCGGGTGCTTGTAATCCTAGTTATTCAGGAGGCTGAGATGGGAGAATTGCTTGAACCCGCAAAGCAGAGGTTGCAGTGAGCTGAGATCATGCCATTGCACTCCATCCTGGGTGATACAGTGAGACTCAGTCTCAAAAAAAAAAAAAATTAGCCAGGCGTGGTGGCAGGTGCGTAATCTCAGCTACTCAGGAGGCTGAAGCAAGAGAATCACTTGAACCCCAGAGTGGGAGGTTGCAGTGAGCCAAGACCATGCCATTGCACTTCAGCCTGGGCAACCAGAGCGAAACTCCATCTCAAAAAAAAAAGGTTAAAAACATGATTGTAAGTTAGATACAAAATTGATCAGTGTCATACAAGTTAATGGTTATCTTTTTAGGTTATCTTTTTAGAAATAATTGGCATTTTCATTAGACACAAAAATCTGAAAGTTAACATATAACTTTCAGATGCCATCAGTAGATGGTGGTCAGACATGGGATATTCTCTTAGAGAATTAAATGATTCTTGGTAGGCATGTTAAACAACCCCTCCAAAATGACATCGAAAAGATGTGCTGTTAGCCGGGCGTGGTGGCTCACGCCTGTAATCCCAGAACTCTGGGAGGCCGAGGCGGGCAGATCATGAGGTCAAGAGATCGAGACCATCCTGGCCAACATGGTGAAACCCCGTCTCTACTAAAAAAATACAAAAATTAGCTGGGCGTGGTGGCATGCACCTGTAGTCCCAGCTACTTGGGAGGCTGAGCCAGGAGAATTGCCTGAACCTGGGTGGCAGAGGTTGCACTGAGCTGAGATTGCTCCACTGCACTCCAGCCTGGCGTATGGCAACAGAGCAAGACTCTGTCTCAAAGAAAAAAAAGAAAAGAAAAGACATGCTGTCTTCCCTTTATCTTCTCTTCAAGTTTTACAGAGTTTCTTAACATGTTGAATCCTCCAATGAAAAAGCTGGTTCTTTAGCAATTTTGCGTTAATTTTAATTAGTTGAGGAGAAAGTGCTGTTACGGTTTTTTTTCCAACAGTTTGATTGAGGTATAAGTTACATGTCATAAAATTCACTCATTTTTAAGTGTACATGTAGATGAGTTTGGCACACAGATGTGTAACCACCACCAAAATAAAGATCTAGAACATCATTTCAAAAAGTTCTTTCATGCCTTTTATACTCATTTCCCTTTCTCTAGTTCTACATTGACACAACCATGAATCTGTTTTGTCATAATAATTTACCTTTTTTGGGATTTCATGTGAATGGAATCATGAATAATTTTTCTTTTTTTTTAAATAAGACGGGGTTTCACCATGTTGGTCAGGCTGGTCTTGAACTCCTGACCTCAGGTGATCCTCCCGCCTTGACCTCCAAAGTGCTTAGATTACAGGCATGAGCCACTATGCCTGGTTATCATGAGTAATTTTTTGTCTCTGGCTTCTTTCACTTAGTATGAGGTTTTTGAGATCCATCCATATTATTGCATATGTCAGTAGTTTATTCCTTTTTATTGCAAAGTAGTATTCCATTATATGGATATACCATACTTTGTTTATCCATTGTCAATTTCATGGACATATGGGTTGTTTCCTCTTGTTGGCTGTTGTAAATAATGCTGCCATGAACATTTGCATACAAGTCTGTGTGGACATGTGTTTTCATTTTTCTTGGGTAGATACTTAGTAGTAAAATTACTAGGTCATATAGTAAGAGTATGTTTTACTTTATAAGAAACTGTCAAATTGTTTTGCAAAGTGACCGTTTTGCATTTCCATGAGCAGTGGTGTACCCCTGGTGCATTCCCAACAGCAGTGTATGAGAGTTCCAGTTGCTGCACATTCACATCAATATTTGGTATTGTTGGTCTTTTTAATTTTAGCCATTCTAGTGAGTAGTGTTAAGCATCTTTTCATGTTTTTATTGGCCATTTATATATCTTTCTAATGAAGTGTTTGTTTAAATCTTTTGCCCGTTTTTATTGGATCATTTGCCTTATTATTGAATTGTAAGATTTATTTATATGTACTTTAGATCCAAGTCTTTTTTTGTCAATCATATGTTTTACAATATTTCCCTCAGTCTATGCCTTGCCTTTTAATTTCCTTTTATTTATTTATTTTTTTTTTGAGATGGACTCTTGCTCTATCGCCCAGGCTGGAGTGCAGTGGTGCAATCTCAGCTCACTGCAACTTCCGCCTCCTGGGTTCCAGTGATTCTTCTGCCTCAGCATCCCAAGTAGCTGGGATTACAGGCGCACACCACCATGTGGGGCTACTTTAGTTTTATATATATATATAGATATTTTTTTTTTTTTTTGAGACAGTCTCGCTCTGTTGCCAGGTGCCAGGCTGGAGTACAGTGGTGTGACCTCGGCTCACTGCAACCTCTGCCTCCTGGGTTCAAGCAATTCTCCTGCCTCAGTCTCCCGAGTAGCTGGGACTACAAGCACGCGCCACCATGCCCAGCTAATTTTTGTATTTTTTGTAGAGACAGGGTTTCACCATGTTGGCCAGGATGGCTTCGACCTCTTGACCTCATGATCCGCCCACCTCGGCCTCCCAAAGTGCTGGGATTACAGGCGTGAGCCACTGCGCCCAGATACTTTTTATATATTTAGTAGAGATGGGGTTTCACCATGTTGGCCAAGCTGGTCTTGAACGCCTGACCTCAGGTGATTCGGCTACCTCGGCCTCCCAAAGTGCTGGGATTACAAGCATGAGCCACCATACCCGGCCTAATTTTCTTAATGTCTTTTGAAGAGCTTAAGTTTTAAATTTTGTGAACTCTAATTTTTAGTTTTTCCTTTTTATGTTCCATTATTTAATAGCTAAGAAGTATTTGCCTGCCCCAAAGTCACAAAGATTATCTGCTGCGTTTTCTTCTAGAAGTTGTATGATTTTAGCTTTTTATTTAAGGTTATGAAAAGACTATTCTTTTCAATATATTCAATATATATTGGATTACTTTGGCATCTTTGTAAAAATCAGTTGACTCTTTACATGTGGCCCCATTTCCAAACTCTCTTGTTTTCTTCCATTGATTCATATGTCTTTCTTTACATCGGTATATCAATACTACACTGTATTAATTTTTGTAGATTTTAGTGAGTCTTGAAATTTGGTGGTATGAGTCCTCCAAAATTGTTCTTTAATTTTAGGTTATTATAGCCTTTCAAAGTACTTTGCATTTTCTATAAATTTTAGAGTTTGTGTGAATATTTCTACAAATATCTTTCTGGGATTTTTGTTAGGATTGTGTTGAACCCATATATCAATTTGGGGTGAATTCCTTTTTTTTCCAATGGCACTTCTTCCTATTTCAACATGGAATATCTCTCCGTTTATTCCCTCAATTTATTTAGGACTTCTTTAATGTCTGTCAACAATGTTTTGCAGTTTCAGTGTATAGGTATTGAACATCTTTTGTTAAATTTATTTCTACAATTTTTATGCTTACATAAATGGAATTGTTTGGTTGCTCATTGATGGTAATATTAACGATGGTCAAAATGCAGTTGATGTTTGTATATTGACTTTGTGTCCTGTGACCTTGCTAGATTCATTTACTTGTTCTTCATTTATTAGATTTCATTCCAATCTATATACCTTTTATTTATATGCCTTGCCTTTTGTGCTGGTTAGGACCCGATATTGAGTAGAAGGGGTGAAAACAGACATCCTTACCTCGTCTTATGGGGAAAAGATCCAGTCTTTAACCATTAAGTATGTAATATTAGTTGTTGGCTTCTTATAAATTCCCTTTCTCAGTTAAGAAAGTTCCTTTCTGTTTCTGGTTTGCTGAGTTTTTGTAGTGAATCGGTGTTGGATTTTGTCAAATGCTTTTTCTCCATCTATTGAGAAGATCATATAGATGTTCTCCTTTACTGTATCAATTAGGTACATTGATTGATTTTTCACATATTACACCAGTATTCCAGTATAAACTCCACTTATTCATTCAGTATTCTTTTTATATATCACTTCATTGGACTTGCATATATGTGTGTGTGTGTGTGTGTGTGTGTGTGTGTGTGTGTGTGTGTGTGTGTGTGAATATATATATGTATATATATATGTATGTATTTTTTTGAGACAGGATCTCACTCTGTTGCCCAGGCTCACTGGCATGATCACAGTGTGTGTGTGTGTGTGTGTGTGTGTGTGTATATATGTATGTATATATATATATATATATATATATATATATATGAATGTATTTTTTTGAGACAGGGTCTCACTCTGTTGCCCAGGCTTGAATGCAGTGTCGTGATCACAACTCACTGCAGCCTCAACCTCCCAAGGCTCAAGCAGTCCTCCCACCCAAGCCTCCTGAGTAGCTGGGACTACAGGTCTGCATCACTATGCCCAGCTAATCTTTAAGGTTTTTTTGTAGGGACAAGGTCTCCCTATATTTCCCAGGATGTTCTTGAACTCCTAGCCACAAGCTATCCTCCTACTTTGGCCTCCCAAAGTGGTAGGATTACAGGTGTGAGCCACTATGCCTGGGCTCACTTGCTAATATTTTGTTAAGGATTTTTATTTCTGGTCATGAGAGATATTTGTTGTTTTCTTGTTGTCTTTTTCAAGTTTTGATATCAGAGTCATAATGACATTAAAAAATAAGTTGGAAAGTGTTGCCTTCACCCCTCTTTTCTGAAAGAGTTTGTTTAGGATTTGTATTGTTTCTCCCTTAAAAGAATAATAAAAGTCAGCAGTTAAGCCATATGGGCCTGGAGCTTTCTTTATAGGAAGGCTTTAAATTATGAATTCAATTTCATTAAGTTAGTATGATGCTACTCGAGTTTTCTATTGCATCTTCAATTTGTTTTGATAATTTCTATCTTTCAAGGAATTTTATCCAACTTGTTAGATTTATTAGCATAAATATTCTTTTTTTTGTGAGGGGGGACAGAGTCTTGCTCTATCACCCAGGCTGAAATGTACTGGCATGATCTCAGCTCAGTGTAACCTCTACCTCCCGGGTTCAAGCAATTCTTGTGCCTCAGTCTCCCGAGTAGCTGGGATTACAGGCATGTGCCACCATACTTGGGTAATTTTGTACTTTTAGTATAAATGTCAATGTGCCTAATTACAAAGCCCTAAAATATACAAAGCAAAAACTGACAAATCCACAGGGAAAAACACACAGATTACCACTTATAGCTACAGATTACTTACAGCTGCTTGAGAGGCTGAGGCACGAGAATTGCTTAAACCTGGGAAGCAGAGATTGCAGTGAGCCAAGATCATGCCGCCGCACTCTAGGCTGTGTGACAGAACAAGACTCTGTCTCAAAAAAAAAAATAAAATAAAAGAAAGAAAGAAAAAGAAAATGAACCCCTGTAAAGCAATTTCAGCTTTGCTTCATGGTATATTTGCTTTTTATCCAGGTTAATTTGTAAGTTTTCTTAAAACAGTATTTTTGTAATGATCTTATTGTTTGAAAGTAACAAGTGGATTGGAGAGGTATGTGGGGGCTAAGCTTATAACATTGACTTCTCATTATCAGGGAAAAAGGAGAAGCCAAAGAAGTTCACCAGACAACCAAAAAAGCAGGTATCTTCACCCTGTGCGCAGAAGAAAGAAAAGGCATTGGAAAAGGTAACTCTAAATAATCTATTGTTATTCTAAAGTTCATTTGGAAAAATAAGCAAGTGAGTATAGCCAGAAAAAAATCAAAACTTAAGAGTAATGTAGACACATGGAATACTAGCAATATAAAAGTGAATGAAGAAGTTTTTTATAGACTGAGATTAAAGATCTCCAAGATACATTGACAAATGAGAAAAGGAAGGTGCAGAAATGTATACTGGTATAGTATGCTACCATTTGTGTAAAGTAGATGAGGGAAAAATACAAATGAACTTCCTTGTATATGCATAAAATGTCTCTGGAAGGCTACATAAGAACTTGATAAAATGGGTTGCCTCTCAGGAAGGGAACCGAATGTGTAAGGGATAAAAGTGAGAGGCTTTTCATTATATGTGCTATTTATACCTTTTGAATTTTGAACCAATATTACTTATTCAAAAAATTAAAAATAGACGTTTTAAATTAAAAATAAATATTTTATGATATTTAAAAATAAGTTTTATTTCTCCATGCCTTTGAAGGGAGGGATAAAAAAGAGAGGTAGGAATAAAAGAATAGTGATAACCATAGTTGGCTATAAGAAAAATCAATTTCAAAAATGTGTGATAGGTTGATGCTAAGATCTACACAGTTACATTGGACATATTGTACATTCGTCTTTGTGTTAAGTATCACAGGCATATGAGTGGGTTAATTCTAAAAAAAATTACATCAGCTGGCTGGGCATGATGGCTCACGCCTGTAATCCTAGCACTTTGGAAGGTCAAGGTGGGTGCATTGCTTGAGCCCAAGAGTTTGAGACTAGCTTGGGCAACATGGCAAAACCCTGTTTCTACTAAAAAAAAAAAAATACAAAAATTAGCCAGACATGATTGCACGCACTTGTAGTACCAGCTACTCAGGAGGCTGAGGTGGGAGGCTCACTTGAGACCAGGAAGTTGAGGCTTCAGTGAGCTATAATCATGCCACTGCATCCAGTCTGGGCAACAGAGTGAGACCCTGTCTCCAAAAAAAAAAAAAAAATTGCATAAGCTGGGATTCCAAGGTTTACAAATGAAGCTGGGTTCAAATTCTAGGTCTGTATCTCTTTGGAAAAGTTTCTTAACTTCTCTGAAGCTGTTTTATTATGAAGATAGTAACAGTGCCTGTCTCATGTGGTTGATACAAGGTTTAAATGAAATAGCACTTGTCTCAAAAAAAAAATAGCACTCGTAATGCTCTTGGTACAGTGTCTTGCACTCAATAAGTCTGAACTCTTTTTATTACTAACTATAGCACTAATCAGTAAACATGTTCTAATTGGGCCTTAATGTTGTCTACTTTTTTTTAGTCAGCTTCTAGAGATGTGTCTCCTTTCGTGTGAGTATTCCTCCTTAATCCAATCGGATATCCACTCTTAAAGAAGCATCAGTGCTGATTTTTGTTCAATTTTTTCAATAGTGTTAGTATGCAGAAGAATAAGTGGGATGCCACAAGATCCTTGAGATTCAACCAGGATGCACAAAGAGAAGACGGTAAATTTTGTTATTTGGGTAATGTACAAATTGGATGTAAATAGCAATGATTGGTGTGTCTTTCATTTTGTAAAGTATGCTGAATAGCTCTAGAGGTTCTATCTAGCTAAAGTAAGGCCCAAATTTTGCATATTTCCTTAGGCAACAACCAGAGTTTCATTACTAGACAACCCCACTGAATAATGTGTTATTTTATGCATCTGTGGTTTTGAGATCACTCAGATTGATTTTGGCCCATTACTTTCACTATAAAGGTGACTGAATATGTTTTAGGCTGTTTTATGGTAATCTAAAAAGCAGCACAATTATCCATAAATGAGTCATTTGCCATTTGCTAACTTAAATTCTTCTGAGACATACAGATGTATATGTCTGTAAAATAATATCAAAAGATATTTTCACAAACCCTTGGTGATTACAGCCTTTTTTGAGAAATAAAAAGTTATATATCATCCTTATGAAAAGTAAAGTTTACTGTTTTTTTCCCTTCAGATCAACGGCGAATGTCTGAAATTACAGGGCACCTAATAAAAATGAGATTGGGGGATCTGGACCGAGTCAAGTCAAAGGAAGCAAAAGAAGTAAGAATCATGTACTAGTGTATTATACTTGTGTAAAATATACCTTCCTACTTTTATTTTCATCTTAGGATTACAAAGGTGTTTTAGGCAGAAATTTAAAAGAGTAATTTATGGTTTGTTTTTGTTTTTGTTTTTTAGATAGAGTCTCGCTCTGTCACCCAGGCTGGAGTGCAGCGGCGCCATCTCAACTCACTGCAACCTCCACCTCTGGGTTCAAGCGATTCTCCTGCCTCAGCCTTCTGAGTAGCTGGGATTATAGGAGCGTGCCACAATGCCCAGCTAATTTTTGTATTTTTAGTAGAGACAGGGTTTAACCATGGTCTGAAACTCCTGACCTTGTGATATCCACCCACCTCGGCCTCCCATAGCACTGGGATTGTAGGCGTGAGCCACCGTGCCCGGCCTTTTTTTTTTTTTTTTTTTTTTGACATAGAGTTTCACTCTTATTTCCCAGGCTGGAGTACAATGGCACA
Organism: Cacajao melanocephalus; assembly: GCA_963573385.1. Lineage (NCBI taxonomy): Eukaryota > Metazoa > Chordata > Mammalia > Primates > Pitheciidae > Cacajao > Cacajao melanocephalus. The sequence continues at coordinate 23,724 of CAUYLG010059554.1, read as the reverse complement.
ATCTCAGCTCACTGCAACCTCCGCCTCCTGGGTTCAAGCAATTCTTCTGCCTCAGCCTCCCAAATAGCTTGGATTACAGGCATGCACCACGATGCCCAGCTAATTTTTTTGTATTTAGTAGAGATAGGATTTCACCATATTGGTTAGGCTGGTCTTAAACTCCTGACCTCAGGTGATCCATCCACCTCGGCCTCCAAAAGTGCTGGGATTACAGGTGTGAGCCACTGCACCTGGCCAAATTTATGGGATTTTTTTGTTTTTTTTTGGTTTTTTTTTGACAGAGTCTCGCACTGTCACCCAGGCTGGAGTGCAGTGGTGCGATCTCAGCTCACTGCAACCTCCACCTCCCAGGTTCAAGTGATTCTCGTGCCTCAGCCTCCCCAGTAGCTAGGACTACAGGCATGCACCACCATGCCCAGCTAATTTTTGTATTTTTAGTAGAGACAGGGTTTCACCATGTTGGCCAGGCTGATCTTGGACTCCTGACCTCATGATCCACCCGCCTCGGCCTCCTAAGTGTTGGAATTACAGGCGTGATTACCGTGCCTGGCCAAATTTATGCATTTTTTATATTCTGTACCAGTTAGCCTGTTTGCTTACATAAAAGTTTTCCACCATGTCTTATTATCCGTGGTCCAGACGTCATCTGTAACACACATAATAAAGTACATCATTGCTGAAAGTGTGTCGTCACACCAAGAGTAGATTATTAGTTCTTGACCAAATCCTGACTATCCAGAGGGTGACTGTCTGAAAGTACTGATTTTCATCAACTCTGCATGCAGTGCTTAGATATCATCTCTAAAATAAGATGTTATCTTGCTGAAAATGATGACAAGAAACATCTATATTTTCAGTAGAATTACATATTAGTCATGGCATTATGTATTATCATTCATATTGGTATTATGTAAGTACCATACTCTTGCCCTAATTCTTTTATTTTAAAATTTACTTCCCTATAAAACTTTTAAAAGGAAACATAGGAGAAAATCTTTATGACTTTAGGAAAATATTTCTTAGCCTACAGCACCAAAAGCATGACCCATAAATGAAAAATTGGACTTCATCAGCATTTAAAATTTCTACTTTTCAAAAGATACTATTTAGACAATGAAAAGACTAGCCATAAACTATGAGAAAATATGTGTAAAACACCTGATAAGGTATGTGTATCTAGAATATATAGAGAACTCTCAAAACTCAATAATAAATTTAAAAACGTAATAAAAATAAAAATAGGCAAAAGAGTAACCAGACACCATGAAGAAAAAGGATTTCCATGCCAAATAAGCATATATTATTAGATGTGCTAAGATATAACATCATTAGTCATTAGAAAAATGTAAATTAAAACCTAAATGAGGCCAAATACAGTGGCTCACACCTGTAATCCCAGCACTTTGGGAGGCCAAGGTAGAAGGATCACTTGAACCCAGGAGTTTGAGACCAGCCTGGGCAACATGGTGAAACCCTATCTCTGCAAAAAATACAAAAATTACCCGGGTGTGGTGGCGGTGCCTGTAGTCCCAGCTACTTGTGAGGCTGAAGTAGGAGGATCGCTTGAGCCTGGGAGGTGGAAGTTGCAATGAGCCAAGATCATGCCACTGCACTCCTGCCTGGGCAACAGGACAAGACCCTGTCTCCAAAGGAAAAAACCCATACCAAGTGCTGATGAGGATCTGGAACAACTAGAACTCTCATATATAGCTAGTAGAAATGCAAAAAAAAAAAAAAAAAAAAGGCCACTTTGGAAAATAGTTTGACAGTTTCTTGTAAACATTCACTCACCATACAGATCAGTTTACACATTTTTACAATGGCTTTATTCATAATTGCTAAAAAAGAGAAATACTATAAATGATGTCCTTTACTTGGTAAATGGGAAAACAAACTGTGCGTATATAAAAAAGAACATTGAGCCCAGGAATTCCAGACTGGCTTGGGCAACATAGAGAGACCCTGTTTCTATAAAAAATAAGAAATTAGTTGGGAATGGTGGTACACATCTGTGGTCCCAGCTCCTCTGGAGACTGAGGTAGGAGGATCACTCGGGGTCAGGGCTGCAGTAAGCCTTGATCGCACCACTGCCCTCCAGCCTGGCTGACAATGAGATGCTATCTCCAAAAAAAAGGGAACAGACTTCTTAGGCATCAGTACAGATGAATCTCCTATATGTTATGCTAAGTGAAAGAAGCTAGATTCAAATGGCTACATGCTATATGATTCTGTTTATATAATGTTCTGGAAAATGCAAAACTAGGGATAGAAAACAGACAAATGGTTGCCAGGAATTGGTAGTGGTAGGTAGATTGTCTTTACAGGGGAGTGAGCGAATTTTCTTGGGGGTGATTGGACTATTTTCTATGTCTTCATTGTGACAGTAATTACACAACTGTATGCATTTGTCAAAACCCACACCTGTACACTAAAATGGTACATTTTTCTTTATGTAATTATACCTCAAAAAGACTGGATTTAAAAAATCAAAATAAAATTACTTCTTAATTAAAAAGTAATCCCATTTTAATGTAGCAGAGCTTCTATTGATTCTGTGAAGATAACAATATTGCCTCTTTATTCTACAGTTTGCAGGAGGTATTTATTCCAGGCTGGAAGCACAGATCAAGGCCTCAGTGCCAGTCAGTGCACGCCAAAGCAGCTCAGAGAAAAACACAAGGTAAATCAGCATAAACTAAATTGGAGTGTCACTGGCTTTGAAGTGAATTTTTTTTTTAAGATAAATCATATGAACACTAGAAACATATACTTTGAGTTTGAGTTTGGTTTTATGTTGTGTTTCAGTGATTATATTATCAAGGCATTAATCAAAACCAGATTTTAACTTAAAAGATAAAATCTAACGAAAGTATAGCTTTGCGGATTTTTTTAAGTTTTCTGCTTCTTGGACCAGCTTTATTCTGAGCCAACTTCTGATAAAAATGTAAGCTATAATGCTCCTGTGGAGTTGCAGAATTTTTGTGTTGTTTGTAGATCACATATTAATACTTTGTATAAATCACTAAAGTCTTTACCATTTCTTGCTTTATATTTTATTTCTCTTAATAAAATCTAACTGGTGGGTCTTGCGTCATTTTACGTCACAAATTTTCCATTAAAGAATAACAGTTACTGAGATTTGAACATTAATATTACAGATTCTAATTCCTTATTTGTAATTCTGGAATCCAGAAAGTTCAAAAAGCTAAAATTTGTTTTCATACGTTTGTAGCAATTCAAACTTGCACTGAGCTGCTGTGATGCCATTAATATTTTTTATTCATCCCACTGAATATAAGTGTTCATTTGTTTCACTGAAGAGACATTAATGTGTTTGATTATGGGGCACTGCTCCAGGTCCATTATATACAATGTGCATAACATATTATCTCTGAGAAGTAACAAATCTGAATTCCAAAAATACATCTCCCTTTAAGAGTTTTAGAAAATGGATTACGGAGCTGCAAGAAGATTTAAACCTTGATGTTGCCAAGCCAACATAATCTAAAGGAGCAGCAACTTCCTATTGTTTTAGAAGCAACTCTGACCTCCTTTTCTGTTTAAAAAATCTAGGTCTAAAAGTCGTTTTGGTCAAGGGCGTCCTGCATAAAGCACCTTAAAATATAAGTAAAAACAGAGAAGGCACACTCCTGGACATCTGAAATTGCTCACTTCTTGAAGATCTTCAGAACAATGACTTCCAAATGTTTTATGTTATTAATCATTCTTTTAATCCACATCAATCATAAAAAGAAATATAGAGTTAGGTTTCATGAAAATCTCATTGTAAATATGAAACTTTTTAAATTTAATTTTCTTTTAATATGATTCTAGGCTATGTAGAAAACAATTATTTACAAATTCACATAGTTGAGACTACCAGTATGTGTTTTCCTTTATTTATTTGAAAAAGAAGAGGCCTAAACTGTCAAGTAGCTAAATTTTTTTTAAGAACTTAAAAGTTAGGGGAACACAACTACCAGTGTTACCATGCATGTGCACTGATTGTAGTATGTCTTTGGGGCTGTAAATCTTGAGATAGCATTGAGAACTGCAGTTTGTGTGATGAAATTCCCAATGATGCTAATTTAAGTTTGCATGAATACTAAGGAGTGACAGGTCTCAAGACTGTATTAAATAAAGTTTCAAGGTAAGGTATTTAAGTACTGTGTTGGGCAGAAAGGTAAGGTTAATTTTTTTCAGCATTATATCATGAAAAGTATAATGTTAATCCAACTTTTTTTAAATTTCAGTTTTTAATGCTTATCTATTGATCATCTGAGCTGGAATTACTGATTATTACCTCTGTCCTCTGTGAAATTAGTGGCGTTCTGAATTGGTAAAATAACCATTGATAGTTTTAGGACAGTAAATCATTTCTGCTGTATGAGACACTACTGTACGGTTCTCAGGGCTCTCAAACCCAACCATATTTCTATAACCATTCAAATAGCTCCTTAAAACAGTTATACTTGTTAGTTCGAGATGTCTAAAATTTGCCAAAAATATTAGATGGGTGAAAAATTACGTATATTCAAGAAAAATCCAAATAAAATTCCATTTTATAAATCATGTTTAAATTTTTCTAACCAGGCAGAAAGAGTGCTCAGGGAAAATTTGTTCCAAACTATAACCATATAATAAATTATGTGTTTGTAAATTATATGTCGGTCTCTGAAAAACTTTAGGATGCACTGTTTCTATTTTTTAAGTCTTAATTTGCCTTATAATTGACATTTCTTCAAATTATTCAGAGAACAGACTTTATTAATGTGTGACAAAATGGCAATTTCCAGTGAAATATTGAAGTGTTACACTCAGTTTACATGTACAGAAATCATTCTTTTTAGTGAGTCTTTTAGTTGGTAAATGAAGCTAGATGTTATTTGATATTTCTATGGCTTTGCCAAGGTTTTTGAAGTTCTGTTTGGAAATTTTGTTCTGGTTTATATTTGTTTCAATTGTTTGATACTGTGGAAATAGACTTATTTTCTAAAGAAAATATCTTGTAGTATATTATATGTAAGTGCTCTGTTAAATACCAGAGTTTTTTTTGTAGTTTACTGTGTCTTCTATTAAAAAAATTTGAGTTTGTACATGTAAACAGTGCTGTAACAGTCATGACTAGATAAGGAAAAAATATATGTGCTCTTTCAATTTTTAACTGATGGTGAGAAGACAAACTGCTTCTCCCCTGGGGAGACTGTACCACTGAATTGATTTTTACAAATTTTTACAAATTTGATTCTCTTCAGAATGTGCTTTTTGGCCAGGCACAGTGGCTCATGCCTGTAATCCCAGCCCTTTAGGAGGCTGAGGCAGGTGGATCACCTGAGGTCAGGAGTTTGAGACCAGCCTTGCCAACATTGTGAAACGCTGTCTCTACTAAAAATACAAAAAAATTAGCTGGGCATGGTGGTGCGCGCCTGTAATCCCAGCTACTCAGGAAGCTGAAGCATGAGAATTGTTTGAACCCAGGAGGCGGAGGTTGCAGCTAGCCGAGATTGTGCCACTGCACTCTTAGCCTGGGCGACTGAGCGAGACTCCCATCTCAATTAAAAAAAAAAGTGTTTTTTATTTTGTTAATGTTTGTGTGTAACACATAGCACAGGTGCCACAAACATTTTAAACTCTTAATAGCATTTCTTTTGCAAGATACTTTAAGATTTCACCTTATGTTAATTCTGGATTCACATTTATTTAATTAAAATAAATGTTAATGACAAAAGTTGTTTGCAAAGTCTCTTTATCTGAATTATTCCATCTTCTCAGAAAAAAGTCTAGAGTGGCTCCAGATTCTACAGGTTTTCATGGAAAATTATCTCTGCTACAAGGTGAAATATTTAAATTTTAAGATTATTTTAGGCCTGGCATGGTGGCACCCACTTGTGGTCCCAGCTATTAGGGAGGCTGAGGTGGAAGAATTGCTTGAGCCTGGGAGTTCAAGGCTTCAGTGAGCCATGGTCATGCCACTGCACTCCAGCCTGTGCAGCAGAGCAAGACCCTGTCAAAAAAAAAAAAAAAAAAGATTATTTTAAATGAGGTTATGCTGGTAAAGATTTACCAAACATTTAAGGGATAAAATACTTCAGAAAAGATGACCTGATGATAATGCTGATTGTACACAATTGCATTTATTTGTTACTTCTTCACAGTACTCAGCCAGGTACAGTGAAATGTGCTGGTTGCTTTGGAAGCTGAGGCTGAAGCTCTGTCAAGTTCATCTACTAAAGGCACGTTATAATATAAAAACAAACAAACAAAAAATGTCTTTTGTCTTCAATTCCTGGGATTAATTCTGCAACCAACCTTCAGCTATTCACTGAGCAACTATGTCACACTTCCCAGGACTGGGATATCTAGCCAGTTTAATTTTAGTAGGCTAACTCTCCTTCTCTCATTTAAAGCTGATCTACTGGGGAAGATGGTATAAGAATAATAATATTCCACCCTTATAAGATTTTAGGCAATTAAATGAGTTAATAGATCTAAAGCAATTAGCACAGTACTTTCTGGCCTATAGTAAGCCCTCCATAAGTGTTTGGTATTATTGTTGCATTGTTATGTTAATATGTGGAAGGTGACCTAAATTCTTTGAGAGTTTCATATCCCTTTTCCTGTAACTTGAGTTACTAAGACTGTGTATTGTGTGAGTGTGTGTGTATGTATTTAATGCAAGAAAGGAGGCAACTAATAGTTTGGTGGTTTCTATGGCATCTGAAACTTAAAGGAAAATCATATTAAATATCTTGCCTTATTTAGGCAAAGTAAGTGGCATTTGTAGAAAGAGCTAGGTAAAGAATATTGTTTCCTGATACATAGTAGGGAACTATGCAGTAGGGAGCTATGCTGTTTTCAAAGAGGCTTCAACTGATAAACAGTAAGTGAAGGCCGTAGCAAAGTCTAACAGCAGCTCTGTTTCCAAGATGTATCTTTCCTTGAGAAAATATAGCCAGTTTGGTTCTTACTGTTTATGAACAGGGCCAGTTCTTAGCAAACTAAAGATGGTGATGGTCCTAATAGTTGCTATTTGTTGAATGCTTTGGATATGCTGAGGATCATGCTCCTGATATATGCCTTATCTCCTTTAGTCTCACAACCGCCCCCAAATTGGTCATTATCCCCATTTTACAGGTGGAAAAGAACATTCAAAGAGGCAAAGTAAACTACATACTGGGGTTGGAATCTGGGCCTATCAACACATTCTAACACCTTCTTGAAATAGTTTTCCCTTGAAAACTATTTCATTTTCTCTTAGAGGCCTCCTTCCTCACTGGCAGCTTCTTGAGACTGAAAGCGAGTGACTCCAGTGCACTTTCTGTAGTTCCAGACTTGTTTACTCAACTGTCTGCTTAACATTTGTAATTGGAGTACCAGGAGGTATCTCCAACTTAACATAATCAAAACAGAGCTTGTGATATCCCTTCCCATCCCTGCCGCCAAACTCCCTGCATATTCAAGCCCATTCTTTTCCAGTTCAGTAAATGGCATTATTGCCTACCCAAGTGCACAAGGCAAATATCTAGAGAGTATTCTTTATTATTCTCTTTTCTTCACACCTGACATCCAATTTATCAGCAAGTCCCATACATACTCCACATCCATTTGCTTCTCTCTGTCTCTACTTTCACCACCCCCAGTTATTAACATCTTTTGCATGAAGTGCTACAAATGCCTCATAAGTAATTCCCCAGCTTCCATTTCAATCTCTGTATAACTTACTGTGCACAAAGCAATTTTCGTGATTTTTCAGTGTGACTCAGATCACATCATTCCCCTGCTTAACACTAATAGCATCCCATCAAACCTAGAATAAAATCCAACCTTCAGGCTTGGCATGGTGGCTCACGTCTGTAATCTCAGCACTTTGGGAGGCCAAGGTGGGCAGTTCACTTGAGGTCAGGAGTTTGAGATCAGCCTGTTCAACATGGCAAAACCCCATCTGTACTCAAAAATGGAAAAATCAGCAGATGCCATGGCAGGTGCTTGTAAGCCCAGCTACTCAGGAGACTGTGGCAGGAGAATCGCTTGAATCCAGGAGGTGAAGGTTGCTGAGAGCTGAGATCGTGCCACTGTCTCAAAAGAAAAGAAAAAAAAATCCAACCTTTATAATTGGGTTTGCAGAGTCCTACACGACCTATCTCCTGGCTGCCTCTAAGCCTTCATTTTCCCTCTTCCTACATTGGAATGTAGTATGTTATTTCCCCTTTCTGTTCCCACTGTCTAGAGGCTGTTATAATTCAAGTTTTAGTTTAGATGTCACTTCCTCACAGGAGGCATTTCCCATGTGCTTAGTATAAAATATCCATCCAAGTCACTTTCATCACATCCTCATAGTTTATTTCTGTGCTTTTTTGACATTATTACTCTGATATTTTCCTTCCTTTATTTGTTGGTTTGCAATCTGTATCCTGTGATAAAATATGAACTCCACCAGAGCAGAGACCTGTCCCCAGTGCCTAGAAGAGTAATTGGAGCAGCTGGCACCAAAAAACTTTTCCTCTGGAGTTCACATTGTAGGTGGTATCTCCAATATCTGGACCTTCCCCAGCCTGGTATCATTTTAATCTGCACCTGCTGGAGTCTCAGCATATGGAGGCCTTGTCACAAATACCTTGTCATGGATTCTCAAGATCAGTCTGTCTGTCACCCTAAAGAAAGATAGATTAGTTTGACGTAGACATTAGTCCAGGTGAATTCTGCTGAAATCTGGGCAGCTTCAAGTTCTGAGGAGAATAGAAAGTTAAATAAGCTGACTTGATGGTCACCCTTTTCTCTCAACAGTATATTAAACATGAACACTTGGATAATAAGAAACTACTGCGGCATTTTATGGGGAAGGTGCTATGAAATTATGAGTATCTCATGAGCTCACCAAAGTGATTATGTAATTATTTTTATCCTTATATTTTCCCACCTTTTTGTCTATAAATAACACTATAAACAGAAAAAAAGAATGAAGAACAGAGCCTCAGAGAAACATGAGACATCATTAAGCTAATATACATCTAATGGAAGTTCCAAAAGGAGAGGAAAGAGAGAGGAAGAGAAAAAATAATATTTAAAGAAATAGGGGCTGAAAACTTTCCAAATCTGATAACAACTTTACACATCCAAGAAGCTCAACAAACTCTAAGAGATTAAATGCAAAGAAATCACAAACACACATAGTAAAGAAAAAATGCTCAAGGACAAGTAGAAAAGCTTGAAGAAGCAAGAGAAAAATCCTTACAAGAAAACTCCAATAAGATCAACAGCTGATTTCTCATCAGAAGCAGAGGAGAACAGAAGGCAGTGAATAACAGGCCAGGCACAGTGGCTCATGCCTATAATCCTGGCGCTTTGCAAGGTCAAGGAGGCAGATGTCTTGAAGCTAAGAGTTCAAGACCAGCCTGGCCAACACAAATTTTTAAAATAGCCAGACATAGTGGCACACACCTGTAATCCCAGCTACTTGGGAGGCTTAGGTGGGATGATCACTTGAGCCCAGGTGTTGGAGACTGCAGTGAGCTATGATCACACCACTGCATTCCAGCATGGGAGACAGAGGGAGATCCTGTCCCAAAATGAAGAAGGAGGAAAAGGCAGTGGGATAACATATTCAAAGTGCTCAGAGAAAATCTGTCAACCAAGAATCCTACATTCAGCAAAAATTGTCTTTCAAATATGAAGGCAAAATGAAGAAATTCCCAGATAAACAAAAATTAAGATAATTTATTGCTAGCAGACCCACCTTACAAAAAGTACTGAAAGAAAGTTATTGAGGCAGCCAAACACAGTGTCTCATGCCTGTAATCCCAGCACTTTGGGAGGCCAAGGCAAGTGGATCACCTGAGGTCAGGAGTTCGAGACTAGCCTGGCCAATGTGGTAAAACCCCATCTCTACTAAAAATAGAAAAATAAGCCAAGGCCGGTGGTAGGTGCCTGTAATCCCAGCTATTTGGGAGGCTGAGGCAAGAGAATCACTTGAACCTGGAAGGCAGAGATTGCAGTGAGCCGAGATCGTGCCACTGCACTCCAGCCTGGGTGACAACTGCAAAACACTGTCTCAAAAAAAAAAAAAGGTATTGAGGCTGAAACAAGTAACTCTAGACAGTAATATATACACGAAACATTAGTAAAGATGACATGCAAATTTCTTTTCTTAACTAATTTTAAAAAGCAATTCAATACGTATATAATTTTATTGTTGGGACTATACCAAAGAAATGTAATATATTTTTGCCAATAACAGCACAAAGGAGGTGGATGGGAGCAAAGCTGTATTGGACTAAGGAAATGACTCCCATTTGTAAGACAGGAACAAAGGCAGTGACTCTCGATGACACAGGAACAAATGAACCAGAAATGAGAAATAAATTTTATTCAATAAAAGCTACAAATATATATATATATAAATTTTATGCAACGAAAGCTATAAATATATTTTTTCTTCCATTTTCTTCCTTCAGCTTTTTAAAAAGGTGAAAAAGTGAAGTAATAATTATAACAGTGTATTACTGGGTTTGTAACATATATAGATATGGGTATAACAGTACCACAAGAGGAAACAGGAAATGGAACTATATAGAAATAATGTTTCTATATCTCACTGGAATTTATTATAAATGTGAAGCAGATTCTGATGTTAAGATGTATATGGTAAGCCCTGGAGCAATAACTGAGGAAATAATTCAAAAATATATAGTAAAAAATTATTTAAAAATTATTACATCAGAAAATATTTACTTAATGCAAAAGAAAGTAAAAGAGGAATAAAGGAACAGAAAAGATAGGAAGCATGGAGAAAGCAAAAAGTAAACCAGCAAAAGTAAATCCAATTATATAAATAATAACATTAAATGTGAATTTGTTATCCAATCAAAAGGCAGAGAATATCAGACTAGTTAAGAAAACAAAATCCCAACTAAATGCAATGTATGGGAGACAGACTAAATTCAATGATACAAAAGTAAAAGAGGCTGGGTGCAGTGGCTCACACCTGTCATCCCAGCACGTTGGGAGGCTGAGGTGGGCAGATCATTTGAGGTCAGGAGTTGAAGACCAGCCTGACCAACATGGAGAAACCCTGTCATTACTGAAAATGCAAAAATTAGCTGGGTGTGGTGGCATGCACCTGTAATCCCAGCTACCCAGGAGGCTAAGGCAGGAGAATCGCTGGAATCCAGGAGGCAGAGGCTGCAGTGAGCCGAGATTATGCTACTGCACTCCAGCCTGGGTGAAGAATCTGTCTAAAAAAAAAAAAGGATAAAAAATTATGTAACATGCAAACAGCAACCATAAACTGGAATGGTTACACAAAATAGGCTTCAAAAAATTATTAAAAATAAAGAGGGACATTTTATAAGGGTCATTTTAAAAAGGTCACTCCATCAGGAAGATATAACAATTATAACCATATATGAACCTAAAAACAGCACCATAATTCATAAAGTATAAACTGACAGAAATGAAAGGGAAATAACACAATTCAACATGAATACGTGTTCAATAATGGATAGACCAAAAAGACAGAAGGTTGACAAGGAAATAGATGACTTGAACAACACTATAAACCAAAGAAACCAACAGACATCTATAGACACTCCACTCAACAACAGCAAAATGTACATTTTTCTCCAATGCATATGGAACATTCTTCTGGAGGATGGACCATGTGCTAAGCCATAATACAAGCCTCAATACATTTTAAAGGAAAGAAATAATACAAAGTATATTCTCTAATCACAAAGGAATTAAAAAATAAATACAATAACCACAATAGAAATTAGAGGCCAGGTGTGGTGGCTCACATCAGTAATTCCAGCACTTTGAGAGGCCAAGTCAGGAGAATCACTTGAGCCCAGGAGTTTGGGACCAGCTTGGGCACATGATGAGACCCCCATCTCTACAGAAAATTTTTAATTAGCCCTGTATAGTGGCACATGACTGTGGTCCCAGCTACTCGGGAGGCTTAGGTGGAAGAATTGCTTGAGCTTAGGAGATCAAGGCTGCAGTGAGCCATGTTCAAACCACTGCACTCTAGTGTGAGCAACAGAGCGAGAGACCCTGTCTCGAAAAGAGAGAGAGAGAGAAAGAACAAGGAAATACGAGAAACCCACAGATATGTGGAAATTAACATACTACTAAGTAAGTAATGGGTCAAGGAAGAAATCACAAGGGAAATTAGGAAATACCTTGAGATGAATGAAAAGAAAGATAACATACCAAAACATAAGGGATGTACCTAAAGCAGTGCCTAGAGAGAAATTTGTAAGTATAAATGCTTAAATAAAAAAGAAGAAAGAATGCAGGATGAACAGGTCTAAAGATCTAATATACAACATGAAGACTATAGTTAACAAAAGAGTATTTTATTCAGGATTTTGGCTGAATGAGTAGATTATAGCTGTTCCTGCCCAAAGAGAGGAAAAGGTATAACTGTGTAAGATAATGGATATATATGTTCATTTGTTCCACTGTAGTAACCATTTTACTACCTATGTGTATTATATCGTTGTATACCTTAATTATACACAATACAGTTTATTTTTTAAAAAAGGAAGAAAGTTTTTTTTTTTTTTTTTTTTTTTTGAGACAGAGTCTCGTTCTGTCACCCAGGCTGGAGTGCAGTGGCATGATCTCAGCTCACTGCAACCTCCACCTTTCGGGCTCAAGTGATTCTCATGCCTCAGCCTCCCTAGTAGCTGGGATTACAGGCATGTGCCAGCATTCCCGGATAATTTTTGTATTTTTAATATAGCCGAGGTTTTGCCATGTTGCCCAAGCTGGTCTTGAACTTCTGGCCTCAAGTGATCTGCCCGCCTTAACCTCCAAAAGTGCTAGGATTACATGCATGAGCCACCACACCCAGCCAAGAAGTAAGATTTCAAATCAACCACCTAACCTCCCACCCTAAGACACTGGAAAAAGAATAGCAATTAAAAGCACACAAAAAGAAAATAATAAAGAGTGTAATGGAAGTGAATGAACTGGAGAAGGGAAACACAATAGAGAAAAACAAAACCAAAAGTTAGGTTTTGAAAAGATTTTTTAAATTGACAAACCTTTTAGTTAGACTAAGGAAGACTCAAATTACTAGAAACAGAAGTGAAAGGGGATATTACAGAAGATAAAAAAGCTTATAAAGGAGTACTTATAAAAAGCTTATAAATGAACAATTGTGTGCCAATAAATTAGATAGATTAAATGAGCAAATTATTAGAAAGACACAAACTACTAAAACTGACTCAAAAAGAGAAAATATGAATAGATTTGTAACAACTAAAGACCTTGAACTAATTGTCCAACACTACCTATAAAGAAAAGCCCAGACATCACTAGAAAAAGACATCACAAGAAAAACAAAACTACAGACCATTATCTCTTACGAATGTAGATGCAAAAATCCTCAACATATGCTGGTTCAATCCAGCAACATACAAAAATAATTATACTCCATGACCAAGGGAGATTTATTCTGGGAATGGAAAGTTGATTTAATAACTGAAAATCAATTAATGTAATACACTGTATCAATATAGTATTTTTTAAAGTTTCACAATTGGCCAGGCACAGTGGCTCACACCTGTAATCCCAGGACTTTGGGAGGCTGAGGCAGGCAAATCATGAAGACAGGAGTTTGAGGCCAGCATGGACAATATGGTGAAAACTTGTCTCTACTAAAAATACAAAAATTAGCTGGGTGTGGTTGCACATGTGTGTAATCTCAGATACTTGGGAGGCTGTGGCAGGAGAATCATTTGAACTTGGGAAGTGGAGGTTGCAGTGAGCCGAGATCGTGCCATTGCACTCCAGCATGGGTGACAGAGCACGATTCTGTCTCAAAAAAAAGAAAAAAGTTTCACAGTCATCTCAATAGATGCAGAAAAAGCAGTCGACAAGCCTGATATTTTTTCATGATAAAAACAATCAACAACATAGTAGGGAAATTCCTCAACTTGATAAAGGACATCTACAAAAAACCCACAGCTAACATTATACTTAATGGTGAAGAAATGGATACTTTCCCACTAAGATCAGATGACAAAGAAACAAAACAAAGATGACCATGCTTGACATTTCTATTAAACATTGTACTGGAGGTCTAGCCATGGCAATTAGGCCAAAAAATGACATAAAATGCATCTAAATTGGAAAAAAAGGAAAACTATCTATTTAGAGATGACATGATCCTGTATGCAGGAAATTCTATAAAATCACTAAAAAAAATTAGAACAGATAATTGAGTTCAGCAATACTTTGGGATACAAGATCAATATGACAAACCAGCTTATTTCCATACAGTAGCAATAACAAAATCTAAAATTGAAATTAAGAAAACAACTTATAATAACATCAAAAAATTAAAAGCTTAAGGATTAAATTAACAAAAGAAATGGAAAACATTCTGAAAATATATTCAAATAAAATATTGTTGAAATAAATTAAAGATCTAAATAAATTGAAAGACATCCAATGTTCATGGATCAGAAGACTTAATATTGTTAAGAAGGGAATATTCCTCAGCTTAATCTACAGATTCATCACAGTCTCTAGCAGAGAGACTTGTGAGAGACTCTCTTCCTTGTAGACATTAACAAGCTGGCTGGGTGCAGTAGCTCACTCCTGTAATCCCAGCACTTTGGGAGGCTGCAGCAGGCAGATCACTTGAGGTCAGGAGTTCAAGACCAGCCTGGCCAGCATGGTGAAACCCTGTTTCTACTAACAATTAAAAACATTTTTTTTAAAGATAGAAATTAACAAGCTGATTCTAAAATTTATGTAAAAACTCAAGGGACTCAGAACAGCCAAAAAAATTTTGGAAAACAACAAAGTTAGAAGATTTATGCTTTCCTGTTTCCAATCTTATTACAAGGCTACAATAATCAAGACAGTGCAGTACTGGCATAAGGACAGACATACAGATCAGTGGAACAGAATTGGGAGTCCAGAACTAAACCCACATTTCTATGGTCAACTGATTTTCATCAAAGGTGAAAAATAATAGTCTTTTCTACAAATGGTAGTAGGATAGCTAGACAAGTGAATGCAAAAGGATAAAATTGGATCCTTACCTCACACCATATGTAAAAATTGACCCAAAATGGATTAAAGACCTAAATGTAAGAGTCAAAACTGTAAAACTCTTATAAGAAAGCCCAGGGGTAAATATTTATGACCTTGGTTTTGGCCATGGATTCTTAGATAAGACATTAAAAGCACAAGCAACAAGCAAAAAAATAAATTTGACACCCAAATTAAAAACTTTTGTGCTTCAAAGAACATTACCAAGAAAGTGAAAAGATAGCCTACAAAACGTGAGAAAATGTTTACAAAGTATGTATCTGATAAGGAAACTTGTATCCAGAATATGTAAAGAATGCTTACAACTCAACATTTAAAAGAAAAATAGGCTGGGCGCAGTGGCTCACGCCTGTAATCCCAGCACTTTGGGAGGCCGAGGCGGGCAGTTCAGGAGGTCAAGAGATTGAGACCATCCTGGCCAACATGGTGAAACCCCGTCTCTACTAAAGATACAAAAAATAGCCAGGCATGGTGGCACGTGCCTGTGGTCCCAGCTACTCAGGAGGCTGAGGTGGAAGAATCGCTTGAACCCAGGAGGCAGAGGTTGCAGTGAGCCGAGATAGCGCCACTGCACTCCAGCCTGGCGACAGAGCAAGACTCCCTCTCAAAAAAAAAAAAAGAAAGAAAAATAACCAGTTTTTAAAATGGTGAAAGATCTGAATAGACATTTTTCCAAAGAAGATATACGAATGGCCAATAAGTGCATAAAAAGTTGCTCAACATCATTGGCCATCAGGGAAATGCAAATCAAACCACAGTGAGATACCACTTTAACATGCAGTAGAATAGCTATGAGCAAAAAGCTACGTAACAACAAATGTTGCCAAGGATGTGGAGAAATTGGAACCTTCTACGCTGCTGATGGGAATATAAAATGATGCAGCCACTTTGGAAAGCCATCTGTCAGTTCTTCAAAAAGTTAAACATATAGAGTTACCATATGGCCCAGATATATACTCAAAAGAATTAAAAACAGGTATTCAAACCAATACTTGTACACAAATGTTCAGAGCAACACTATTCACGATAGCCAAAATGTGGAAACAACCCAAATATCTATTGACTGATAAACAGAGAAACAAAATGTGGTATATTTATACAAAGAAATATAAATCAGTCACAAAAAGGAATGAAGTGCTGATACATGCTACAATATGGACGAACCTTGTAAATATTTTGCTAAGTGAAAGAAGCCAGACACAAAAGATCACATGCTGCATGACTCTATTTATATAAAATATCCAGAATGGATAAATCCATAGCAACAGAAAGCAAATTATAAATTGTTAGGTACTGGCCAGGCGCGATGGTTCACGCCTGTAATCTCAGCACTTTGGGAGGCCAAGGCAGGCAAATCACTTGAGGTTGGGAGTTCAAGACCAGCTGGCCAACATGGTGAAATCCTATCTCTACTAAAAATATAAAAATTAGCTAGGTGTGGTGGCGCATTTCTGTAATCCCAGCTACTTGGGAGGCTGAGGCATGAGAATCGCTTGAACCTGGGAGGTGGAGGTTGCAGTAAGCTGAGAACGCACCACTGCACTGCACTTCAGCCTGGGCAACAGAGCAACACTCTGTCTCAAAAAAACCCAAAAATTGCTAGGGACTGGAGAGAAGAAAACGTGACTGCTTAATGGACATGGGGTTTTTGTTTGAGGTAATGAAAATGTTTTGGAACTTCATGGAGATGGTGGTTGCACAACATTGTGAATGCACTAAATGTCATGAAATTGTGCACTTTTGTTAATTTTGTTATGTGAATTTCACTTTCAATAAAAATGAAGGCTGGGCACAGTGGCTCATGCCTATAATCCCAACACTTTTGGAGGCCAAGGACGGAGGATTGCTTGAGCCCAGGAGTTCAAGACCAGCTTGGGCAACATAGCAAGACACTGTCTCTACAAAAAACTTAATAAAAATTTCAAAAACGAATGAAGTAGATATGTGCTACAACATGGATAAACCTTGAAAACATGCTATGTGAAAGAAGACAATCACAAAAAGTCACATATGATTCCATTTTTATGAAATGTCCAGAATGGGCAAATACATAGAGACAGACAAGATTAGTGGTTGCTTAGGGAAAGAGAAGAGAATGTTATGGTCACCTGGGATGATAACTAAAGGTTACTGAGTTTCTCTTTGAGGTGATGAAATTGTCCAGACCTGATTGTAGTAATGGTTGCATAACTCTGACAGTATACTTAAAACCACTGGATTGTACCATTTAAATGAGTGAATTGTATGATATGTGGAGTATCGTGCAAGAAAACTGTTTCAAAAAAGCCAATATTGCATTAAATTGCATTTGGGAAATAGAAATATAACCCATAATTTCACCAATTTATCCTAACAGCTACATCATCCTGTTTAATTTCTTCTTGTGTTTGTCCGTGTGTGTATATCCATCATGCACAGGGCAGTGTTATTATCTGCTTTTTTTACAGACAGACAAACTGAGACCCAGAGACGGCACCATGTCTAAGAGCAACAGAAAAAGTGGTTTGAGCAGGGTGCTCTTGTTGACAGTGTTGCTGTGTTAAACAAATCAATACCTGAAAGGACTTGGAATACTACCTGACACATAGTAAGTGCTCAAAAATGTTAGCTATTATTGGTAGATTACATGAAGGACTTTTAGAAATAACTATATTGTGCTTGTTCCCATTTCTGGCTTGGCTCATGTTATTCCCCTACCTAGATGGTTGCCTTTTGTTTGCTGCCTATTGAAATTTTTTCCTTGCTCAAGGCCCTGCTCAAATCTCACGTCTTTTATGAAGCTGCTGACCTTTTCTTTTTGTGTGGTATTGTGCTCACAACATTGGCACCCTTTAGCAGTCTAATGTTCTCATCGCTTTGTTGTTATTGTTCTTGACTCCATGATCAGCTCCTCTGCTCTATTAGAAATATTTTGTTGGCTGGGAGTGGTGGCTCACACCTGTAATCCCAGCACTTTGGGAGGCCGAGGAGGTGGGCCGATCACCTGAGGTCGGGAGTTCAAGACCAGCCTGGCCAACATGGTGAAACCCCGTCTCTACTAAAAATACAAGAATTAGCCAAGTGTGGTGGTGCGCACCTGTAATCCCAGCTACTTGGGAAGCTGAGGCACGAAAATCTCTTGAACCTGGGAGGCAGAGCTTGCAGACTTTAGTTGATTTTGAATGGCAGATATAACTGTTGGTTGTTTTAATCACCACACTTTTATGTGGTTAATATATTTTCCCAAATTTAAAATAAGATAAAGTAAGAAATGTAGGTAACTAATGTAGGTAACTGTCAGAATTAGTTTATGTCACAAATACTTGAAGGGATATCCCAAGTGTATTCATTTTTAGCCATAAATAGTCGTGTAATACCATGAGTATATGTAGTTATATACTCAGGAAAGAAAGCTCACTCTTCCCAATAAGTAATAGAACTGAATACTTTTTGTTTTTTTGAGTTTCTCTCTTCTTGCCCAGACTAAAGTGCAATGGCACAATCTCGGCTCACCGCAACCTCCACTTCCCAGGTTCAAGCGATTCTCCTGCCTTAGCCTCCCAAGTAGCTGGGATTAGAGTCATGAGCCACCACACCTGGCTAATTTTGTACTTTGTGTTGTTTTTTTTTTTTTTTTTTTAGTAGAGATGGGGTTTCTCCATGTTGGTCAGGCTGGTCTCTAACTTTTGACCTCCACAAAGTGACGAGATTACAGGCGGGAGCCATCGCACCTGGCCAGAACTGAGTACTTTTAAATGACATCTAGTTTTGTCCAATGAATAAGAGTTAATGCCTCTCGGACAGTGGCTCTGGAGTTGGGCTAGTGACAGTATTTTTTAGAGGTCACCAGGTGACTCTGTTGTGCAGATAGGTTGAAAAACATACTGTTATGTGACATATGGTAATCGTTAAAAGACCAACACTAGACCACAGCTAGAAATGTGTTCAGGAGCATAAAAAATATCAGGAAAGCATAGACTCAGGATGCTACCATGAGGTGGCGGTAAAAGTGCAAGGAAACCACACTAAGCTTTAAGTTTAGCCTGTCTTAGTGCACGTGTGTATCATCTGTAGAAAGAAACAGAATACTGGGAAATAGTTGATAAGAGAAATTATAGCTAACATGCATAGGGAATTATAGAAAGCAAATATAAAAAAAGGAAAGAAAGCAGAAAAAGAACAAAGAAAACCACTTAGAAGATGAAGTTTAAATTTGATGCTCTTCGGTGCCAGAATTGCATGTTTTGAGAGTCATGCTTTTGTATATTAATAACACAGGTTCTATAAGCATTTAGAAGTCTCTTATAGTTTTGAAAATTGAGAAAGGAAAAAAGTTTAAAGAGTCTAAACAAATCAAGGCTGGGCGC
This sequence comes from Cacajao melanocephalus, assembly GCA_963573385.1. Lineage (NCBI taxonomy): Eukaryota > Metazoa > Chordata > Mammalia > Primates > Pitheciidae > Cacajao > Cacajao melanocephalus. The sequence continues at coordinate 4,312 of CAUYLG010059554.1, read as the reverse complement.
ATTGGCTCACACCTATAATTTCAGCACTTCGGGAAGCCAAGGTGGGCGGATCACCTCAGGTTAGGAGTTCAAGACTAGCCTGGCAAACATGGCGAAACCTCATCTCTACTAAAACTACAAAAATTAGCCGGGCATGGTGGTGAGTGCCTGTAATCCCAGCTACTAGGGAGGCTGAGGCAGGAGAATTACTTAAACCAGGAGACAGAGGTTGCAGTCAGCTGAGATTGCGCCGCTACACTCCAACGTCGGCAACAAAGTGAGACCCTGTCTCAAAAAAAAAAAAAAAATTAGCTGGGCATGGTGGTGCACGCCTGTAGTCCCAGCTACTTGGGAGACTGAGGCAGGAGAATCGCTTGAACCTGGGAGGCGGAGGTTGCAGTGAGCCAAGATTGCACCACTGCACTCCAGCCTGTGTGACAGAGTGAAACTCTGTCTCAAAAAAAAAGAAAAGAAAAGAGAATCTAAACAAATCAATATAAGTGATGGTAAGCAAATTGATGCAAACTCTTAAAGAATAGTGAGGCTCAAATCTGTAATCCCAACACTTTGGGAGACCAAGGCAGGAGGATTGCTTGAGAATGTGAGACAAGCCTAGGAAACATAGTGAGACCCTGTTTCTACAAAAAAAAAAAAAAAAAAAAAAAAATTAGCCAGGCATACTGGTGCATGCCTGTAGTCCCAGCTACTCAGGAGGCTGAGGTGGGAGGCTCACTTAAGCCCAGGAGGTCAAGGCTGTAGTGAGTGATAATCATGCCACTGTACTCCAGTCTGGGCAACAGAATGAGACCATGTCTCCAAAAAAAAAAAAAAAAAAGAATAATGAAATGTTTCTCCTCCTTTCAGTAAATATTTTTAACTTGGCAAAACGACATCTTCTAAATATGTAAATTAAGGAGTAGAATACCTAGCCTGCTAAACTCTGCACAATGTCTTTACCATAGTTATCTGAAGAACTGCAACCCTTTTTCTTCCTATCTAGGTGAGGCAGACACAAAAGGATATGGAAAAACATTGGACAGATTTACACCAATATATTAATTAAGGTAATTTCAGAGATGGAGCAGGAGAGGAAGACTTATAGATGTTTTTGTTTTCTTTTTGCTTGCTTGTATTTTCTTTTTAATTATTATTCAGTATTTCAAGTAGACAAAGAAGTACAGAGGATAATACAACAAATATACAGGTGCTCACCATCCAGCATTTTTACATGTAGCATTTGATGTTTTGAAATAAGACATAAAACATTCCAAATACCCTATCACTGAGGATCTTGCATCCTCCTCTTTTCCCAGAAGTAAACATTTCTCTGAATTTGATGTTTATTATGTCCATGCATATTCTTATACTTTTACTACATATTTTATGTAGCTACAGCATAATATGCTATGTAAACTCTATATAATGACCTCATACTATACATATCCTCATGCAATTTTTTAGACTCTGTGTGTTTAACAATTGTATATTTTGATTCAGGTAGCTTAAGTTTATTTTAACTACTCAATAGTAATCTATTCTATTAATCTACTAAAATATATTTCTTGTCAATGGACATGGAAGTTATTTTCATTTTTATTCTTAAAATAATGTAGCAAAAACTTTCACTCATTTTTCTTGTGCCTGTATGGTTATACACATTGTCAGCTTGATGAAACATTTGCAAAAAAGTTTTCTCCAGAGTTTTACCAGCTTAGGGTCACAAGCAGCATATGAAAGTCCGTGTTGTTCTGTTTCTTCACCAACAACTGGGGTTATATCAGTTGGGATAACTAAATTACGCTACAGTAACACAATCACAAAAATCTCAGTGTCTTAATTCAAAGCTCTATTTCTTCTTCATGAAGGTCTGTTATTATAGTCACTCAGAGACCAGGGCTGATGGAGCTTCCATCCTGACACTTGCTTCTATGAGGTAGGGAAAAAGAACTGACTAAAAGGCTCACATTTGGCTCTTCACAATTTCTGCACGCAAGTGACCATATCAATTCTGCTCACAATTAATTGGCTCACACTTGTTTTAACAAGTCTTGTGACCACATCTAAGTTCAAAGAGTTCCCACTCCTACCTTTAGGATCCGAATGTCTGTGAATGATGACTGCAGGTACTGATAAACTTTACTTTTTCTAGTGCAGCAAGTATGAAATAGTCTCTTTATTTTTATTTGTATGTCCTGATTTTGTAGAGACAAGGTTTTGCAATGTTGTCGAGGCCAGTCTCAAACTCCTGGGCTCAAGTGATCAGCTCACCTCAGCCATTCAAAATGTTGTGATTACAGGTGTGAGCCACCACACCTAGCCCTTTTGCCCATTTTTATGTTGGATTTTTAGTGTTTTCTCATCCATTTCTAAGGGTTCTTTATTTAGTAGGGGTACTAGCTTTTTGCCTGATAGGAATAACAAATAATTTCCAATTTTTCGTTTGCATTTTTTTACTTGGTGAATTATGTCTTTTGGGTATTCTGAAAGGTTTTTAAAATTTTTTAGCTACTCAAATTTACCAATCTAATCTTTCACAACTTTACATTTGAGTCATATTTAGAAAGACCTTTCACACTTAAAGGCTATAAAGAAATGCATATTTTCTTCTAAAACTTGCATGGTTTTATTTTCCCATTTAAATATCTGATCCATTTGAAAGTTTTCACATGGTATAATGTGTGAAGTAGGCATCCAACTTTTTTTTTTCTTTCTGATTGCTATCCAATTTCTGGTGTCCATAAACACACTTATTGAACAGAATTTTTTTCTTCCACTAGTTTGAAATGCTGCATTTATTATATACTAAATTCTGGTTTAAGGTAATGCTAACTGCAAAAATGATTCCAACACAATAGAAGTTTATCTCTCATTTGAATAAAATCCAAATATGTGTGCCTGATTGGCAGGCAGCTTTCTCAACTGGTAATCCAATTGCTCTTTTCATGTTCTGGTTTCACTCTCTTCAAAACAGTAGCCATGGTTATCTATCTCAAGTCAGGCGACAGAGAGAGAGAGCAGGGTGTTGCTTGTGAGGCACTTTTGTGGGACAGGCTGGTAGTGGCATACATCACTTTTGCCCACATTCAGTTGCCTGAATTCACTCATGTGGCCATACCTTCTACTATTTCCCCATTAAGGAGACTTTTCTTTATTTTATTTATTTTTTGAGACAGAGGGTCTCACTCTTTCACACAGGCTGAAATACAGTGGTGTAATCTCAGCTTACTACAGCCTCTGCATCTTAGGCTCAATAGCTAACATACCACCTCAGCCTTCCCAGTAGCTGGGACCACAGGCACATGCTACCACACCTAACTAATTTTTGCACTTTTTGTAGAGATGGGGTTTCGCCATGTTGCTGAGGCTGGTCTCTATCTCCTGAGCTCAAGCAGTCCGCCTACCTCGGCCTCCCAAAGTGCTGGGATTACAGGCATAAGCCACTGCACCCACCTAAGGAGACTTTTAATTTCTAATTAGTATTCCCTATTGTCTTCTCTTTTTCTTAATCAATTTTTTCCAAGGTTAATATATTTTAAGGTTTTTCATATAACTGACTTTTTAAAAAAGTCCTTTTAAGGCCAGGCGCAGTGGCTCACGCCTGTAATCCCAGCACTTTAGGAAGCTGAGGTGGGTGGATCACTTGAGGTCAGGGGTTCAAGACCAGCCTGGCCAACAGGGCAACACCCCAACTCTACTAAAAATACAAAACCTAAATGGGGGTTGTGGCAGGTGCCTATAATCTCCGCTACTAGGGAGGCTGAGGTGAAAGAATCACTTGAACTGGGAGGCAGAGGTTGCAGTGGGCCAAGATCGCACCATTGCACTCCAGCTTGGGTGACAACAGTGAAACTCCATCTCAAAAAAAAAAAAAAAGTCTTGTTAATGAAGAGGTTTAAAATTATGATTGACTCCCACTCTCCCTTCAAAATCTTTGGAGACCAATTAATGACCTTTATGAAATTCATGAAGCTAGTTACAAACCACTTCTACTGACATTAAAAAAAGAAAGACATTTTTCTCATTACTAGCTCATGACACTTCCTTAAATTTAGTCCAGAGGGCAGTTTTTTTGGTGTTTTTTTTTTGTTTGTTTGTTTGTTTTTTTTGAGATAGAGTCTCGCTCTATCGCCAGGCTGGAGTGCAGTGGTGCGATCCTCACTCACTGCGACTTCCGTTTTCCGGTTTCAAGCAATTCTCCTGCCTCAGCCTCCCGAGTAGCTGGGACTACAGGCACGCACCACCACGCCCGGCTAATTTTTTGTACTTTTAGTAGAGATGGGGTTTCACCATGTTGGCCAGGATGGTCTCGATCTCTTGACCTCGTGATCCGCCC
>CAUYLG010059553.1:0-42346 GCA_963573385.1 Cacajao melanocephalus | reverse complement strand
GAATGGTTTTGCCTAGGTTTTCTTCTAGGGTTTTTATGGTGTTAGGTCTTATGTTTAAATCTTTAATCCATTTGGAGTTAATTTTAGTGTAAGGTGTCAGGAAGGGGTCCAGTTTTTGCTTCCTGTACATGGCTAGCCAATTTTCCCAACACCATTTATTAAACAGGGACTCCTTTCCCCATCGCTTGTTTTTGTCAGGTTTGTCAAAGATCAGATGGTTGTAGATGTGTGGTGTTGCCTCTGAGGCCTCTGTTCTGTTCCATTGGTCTATAACTCTGTTTTGGTACCAGTACCATGCTGTTTTGATTACTGTAGCCTTGTAGTATAGTTTAAGGACCTCTTCAAGGAGAACTACAAACCACTGCTCAACGAAATAAGAGAGGACACAAGTAGATGGAGAAACATTCCACGTTCATGGTTAGGAAGAATCAATATCATGAAAATGGCCATACTGCCCAATGTAATTTACAGATTCAACACTATCACCATCAAGCTACCAAGGACCTTCTTCACAGAACTGGAAAAAACCACCTTAAAATTCATATGGAACCAAAAGAGAGCCCACATAGCCAAGTCAATTCTAAGCAAAAAGAACAAAGCGGGAGGCATCACACTACCGGACATCAAACTAGGTTCCAAGTTTTTGGGAGTTTTTAACATGAAGAAATATTAAAGTTTATCAAAAGCCTTACTGCATCTATTGAGACAATCATGTGGTTTTTGTCTTTGGTTCTGTTTATGTGATGGCTTATGTTTACTGATTTGCACGTTAAACCCGCCTTGCATTCATCGTGGTGGGATTAAGCTGACTTCATTGTGGTGGAAAAGTTTTTTGATGTGCTGCTGAATTTGGTTTGCTAGTATTTTATTGAGGATTTCTGCATCAATTTTCATCAGGGATATCGGCCTGAAATTTTCTTTTAGTATTGTGTCTCTTCCTGGTTTTGGCATCAGGATGATACTGGCTTCATAAAATGAGTTAGGGAGGAGTCCCTCCTTTAAAGTTGTTTGGAATAGTTTCAGAAGGAATGGTACAAGCTCTTCTTTGTATTTCTGGTACAATTCAGCTGTGAATCGGTCTGGCCCCAGGATTTTTTTGGTTGGTAGGCTATTAATTACTGCCTCAATTGCAGAGCTTGTTATTAGTCTATTAAGGGATTCAACTTCTAGTTTATTTTTGTAGAGGTGTTTACAGTATTCTAATGGTAGTTTGTATTTCTGTAAGGTCAGTGGTGATATTCCCTTTATCATTTTTTATTGTATCTATTTGTTTCTTCTCTATTCTTCTGTATTAATCTAGCTAGCAGTCTATCTATTTTATTAACTTTTTCAAAAAAAAAAAAGAAAGAAAGAGAAAACCAGCTCCTGGATTTGTTGATTTTTTTGGAGGGATTTTTGTGTCTCTATCTCCTGCAATTCTTCCTTGATCTTAATTATTTCTTATCTTCTGCTAGCTTTTGAATTTGTTTGTTCTTGCTTCTCTAGCTATTTTAATTGTGATGTTAGCCTGTCGATTTGAGAACCTTCTAGCTTTTTGATGTCAGCATTTAGTGCTATAAATTTCCCTCTTAGCACTGCTTTAGCCATGTCTGAGGGATTCTGGTACATTGTCTCTTTGTTCTCACTGGTTTCAAAGAGATTCTCGATTTCTGCCTTAATTTCATTATTTACCCAGGAGTCATTCAGGAGCAAGTTGTTCAATTTCCATGAAATTTTGTCATTTTGAGTGAGTTTCTTAATCCTGAGTTCTATCTTGTTTGCACTGTGGTCTGAGAGACTGTTGTGATTTCAGTTCTTTTGCATTTACTGAGAAGTGTTTTACTTCCAATTTTGTGGTCGTTTTAAGAATAAGTGCCATATGGCACTGAGATAAATGTATAATCTGTTGATTTGGGGTACAGAGTTCTGCAGACATCTACTAGGTCCACTTGGTCCATAGCTGAGTTCAAATCCTGAATATCTTTGTTCATTTTGTATCTCATTGATATGTCTTATACTGACAGTCGGCTGTTAAAGTCTCCCACTATTATTGTGTGGGAGTCTAAGTCTCTTTGTAGGTCTATAAGAACTTGTTTTATGAATGTGGGTGCTCCTGTATTGTGCACATATATATTCAGAATAGTTAATTGTTTTTGTTGAATTGTTCACTTTACCATTATGTAACGCCCTTCTTTGTCTTTTTTTATTTTTGTTCGTTTGAAGTCTCTTTTGTCAGAGACTAGGATTGCAACCCCTGCTTTTATTTTTGCTTTCCATTTGCTTGGTAAATTTTCCTCCCTCCCTTTATATGAAGCCTGTGTGTGTCTTTGCACATAAGATGGGTCTCCTAAATACAGCACACTGATGGGTCTTAACTCCTTATCCAATTTGCCAATTTGTGTCTTTTCATTGGAGCATTTAGCCCATTTACATTTAAGGTTAGTATTGATATGTGTGAATTTGATCCTGACATCATGATGCTATTTGGTTATTTTGTACACTAGTTGATATGTTTTGTGTGTGTGTGTGTGTCATTGGTCTTTATATTTTGGTGTGTTTTTGCAGTGGTTGTTACTGGTTTTTCCTTTCCATATTTAGTGTTTCTTTCAGGAGCTCTTGCATGGCAGGCTTGGTGGTAACAAAATCCCTCAGCATTTGCTTGTCTGGAAAAGATTTTATTTCTCCTTCACTTATGAAACTTAGTTTGACTGGATATGAAATCTTGGGTTGAAAATTCTTTTCTTTAAGAATGATGAATATTAGCCCCCAGTCTCTTCTGGCTTCTAGAGTTTCTGCTGAGAGGTCCACGTTAGTCTATTGGGCTTCCCTCTGCAGGCAACTTGGCCTTAATCTCTGGCTGCCCTGAACAGTTTTTCCTTCATCTGAACCTTCAAGAGTCTGGTGATTATGTGTCTTAGGGCTGATCTTTTCTTGGAGTATCTTAATGGTGTTCTCTGTATTTCTGAATTCGTATGTTGGTCTGCCTTGTTCGGTTGCGGAAGCTCTCCTGGATGATATCCTAAAGTGTGTTTTTCAGCTTGTTTCCATTTTTCCCATCTCCTTCTGGTACTCCAATCAATCGTAGGTTAGGTCTTAAGTCCCATATCTCTTGGAGGCTTTGTTCATTCCTTTTCATTCTTTTTTGTCTATTCTTGTCTGCCTGTCTTATTTCAGAAGGTCATCTTCAAACCCTGATATCTTTTCTTCTGCTCTGTTGATTCCATTGTTGATACTTATATATGCTAGACAAAGTCCTCATGCTGCATTTTTCAGCTCCATCAGGTCCTTTATGTTCCTCTCTAAACTGGTTATTCTAGTTAGCAATTCCTCTAACCTTTTACCAAGGTTCTTAACTTCTTTGCATTGGGTTAGAACAAGCTCCTGTAGCTCATGATAGTTTTGTATTACCCATTTTCTGAAGCCTACTTCTGTCAATTCATCCATCTGATCCTCCATTCAGTTCTGCACCCTTGATGGAGATATGTTGTGATCATTTAGAGAATAGGCACACTGGCCTTTTGGGTTTTCAGCGTTTTTTGTTTTGTTTTGTTGTTAATTCTCTCTCATCTTCATGAGTTTCTCTACTTTTGGTCTTTCGAGCTGCTAACCCTTGGATGGGGTTTTTGTGGGTGCCTTTATTGTTGTTGTTGATGCTGTTATCACTTTATGCTTGTTTGTTTTTCTTTCAGCTCACTCTTCTGCAGGGCTTCTGCAGTTTGCTGGGGGTTCACTTCAGGCCTTATTCATCTGATTGGCTTCCATGCCTGGAGATGTCAGTCCAGGAGGCTGGAAAACAGCAAAAGTGGGTGCCTTCTCCTTCTTCTGGGACCTCTGATCTCAAAGGATACCAACCTGATGTCAGTAGAGTCGCACTTGTATAAGGTGTCTGACAACCCCTGTTGGAGGGTCTCACCCAGTTGGGTGGCACAGGAAGGAGGACCCATTTAATGAAGCACTTTGTCCCTTGCGGGAAAGGTGTGTTTTACTAGGGGGAAACCCACCCATCTGGGCTTCCCAGATTCCTAAAAACTATCAGGAGAGGCTAAGTCTGCTGGTCCACTGAGACTGCGGCCACCCCTCCGGCTAGGGGCACAGGCCCAGGTAAATCCAAATTCTATCCCTGAGCCTCTGGCTGGAGTTACTGGAGATCCTGCAGGGAAGAACCACCCACTGAGAAAGGATGGGTCAGGGTTAGGCCTGAAGAGGCCCTCTGGTTGCAGACTACTACAGCCAGTGTGTTCCGTTGTGGGGACAAGTCTTGGGACCAAATCTTCTAGCCTCCCTGGCTCCAAGTGCAGCTTGGAGCTATAGAAATGGGTGCTGCCCTTCCCCCACCCAAGAAGCTTAGCACGTTAGGCAGTTGCAAGCTCCACTGCTGGTTGCTGCCCCTCCCCAGTGGAGCTCAATAGGCTTAGATAGCAGGCAGCAGCAGCCGGTGTTGGTCACCCATCTCCCGGGAGTTAGGTAGGCTAGAATCTGCACATTCCAGGGTGGGGATGCTAGACCTTGGTGGCGTGAGTTTGCAAGTAGGATCTTCCTATCCATGGGTTGCACAGTTCTGTGGAAAAAGCACAGTTTCTCCAGCTGGGTAGTATGCTTCACTGCCTCCCTTGGCCAGGCTAGGGGGATGGGGGGACTCCCCTTCCCATGTGGCTCTCAGGTGGGCTGCCGCATCATACTGCTTTTCCTTCTCTCCATGGGTCACACCAGCCTTCTAGACAATTTTGATGAGATAACCTGGATACCTTGATTGTCTGCGAAGGGTTCACATGCTTATTATGGTGGTTTTTTGTTTTGTTTTGTTTTGTTTTTTTATGGGTGCCTCTGAATGCCACTGCTTTCAGTTGGTCATTTTGGCCCTGACCTGGCTTCCCTACTTTTAAGGTTTCAGGACTAGGACTGGCTTCCTTGCTCCTCAGCTTGCAGATGGCCTACTGTGGGACTTCATCTTGTGATTGTGTGAGTCAATACTCCTTAATAAGCTCCCCTTCATATATACATATATCCTATTAGTTCTGTCCCTCTAGAGAACTCTAATACAGCAACAAAAAATATTGATAAATAGGACCTAATTAAACTAAAGAGCTTCTGCACAGCAAGAGAAACTATCAAGAGTGCAAACAGACAACCTACAGACTGGGAGAAAATATTCACAAACTATGCATTCAAAAAAGCCTTAATATCCAGAATCTATAAGGAACCTTAAATCATCAAGCAAAAAAATGAATATACCCAACAAAAATTCGGCAAAGGACATGAACAGGCACTTCTCAAAAGAAGACATACAAGCCACCAACAAACATGAAAAAATGCTCATGATCACTAATCATCAGAGAAATGCAAATCAAAATCACAATGAGATACCATCTCACACCAGTCAGAAAAATTTTTGTTAAAAAGTCAAAAAACAATAGATATTGGTGAGGCTGAGGAGAAAATGGGACACTTACACACTATTAGTGGGAGAGAAAATGAGTCCAGCCACTGTGGAGATTTCTCAAAAAACTAACAGTTGAACTACCATTTGACTCAGCAACCCTATTACTGGGTATATTCCTAAAAGAAAATTAATCATTCTGCTGAAAGGACACATGCACCCATATGCCCATCACAGTGCTATTCAGAATAGCAAAAAACAGAATGAACCTAGGTGCCCATCAACAGTAGATAGGATGAAGAAAATGTAGTAAATATACATTATGCAGCACTATGCAGCCATGAAAAAAAAGAACAAAATCATATCTTTTGCAGCAACACAGATGCAGCTGGAGGCCATTATCTTAAGCAAACTAACGCAGAAACAGAAAACCAAATACCACACGTTCTCACTTATAAGTGGAAGCTAAACACTGGGCACACATGGACGCAAAGATGGGAACAACAGACAGTGGGAATTATTAGAGGTAGCATATAGAGAGGAAGACAGGAGCTGAAAAACGACCTCTTGGGTACTGTGCTTACCTGGGTGATGGGTTTAACTGTATCCAAAACCTCAGCATTCTGTAATATGCCTTTGTAACAAACCTGCACATGCACCCCCTGATTCTAAAATAAAAGTAGAAAAAAGAAAACACACACACACAAACACACACAAAACAGAAAATCTCAAGTATTGTTGAGGATGTACAAAGATTGGAATCCTGGTACACTGTTCATAGAAATGTAAAATGGTGTAGTCACTATAGAAAACAGTCTGAAAGTTCTTCAGAAACTAAAAATAAAACTACCATACTATCCTGCAATCCCTTATATGTCCAAAAGAATTGAAATCAGGATCTTGAAAGGATATTTGCACTCCCATGTTCATTGCAGCATTATTCACAATATCCAAGAGGTAGAAACAACCTAAATCTCCATGAATAGATAAATACATAAGGGAATGATAGAGACATACAATGGATATTACTGAGCCATTAAAAAGAAGGAAATGTTGTCATATGCTATAATATGATGTCTTGACATTATTATAAATGAAAAACGCTAGTTACAGGAGGACAAATACAGAAAATTTTTCCCCTTTTATGATGTCTTTAAAGTAGTCAAACTCATAGAAACATAAAATAGAACGGTGCTTGCCAGAGACTGGGGAAATGAGAATATGGTGATTTGCTAAGCAAATCGTATAGAGTTCTGTCATGCAACATGCAAAAGTTCTAGAGATTTGCTCTGTGCTTAGAGTTAACAATACCATACTCAACACTTAAAAATTTGTTGAGAGTAAAAAACAGAAACAAAATGAATAAAATGGAATTGAATAACGAACAGAACAAAATAGTGGGATAAGATTCAATGGTAAGATCCCTATTAATTTACTGACTTCTAGAATGCACAAAATGTACTTTTAAAAGTTCATGACTCAAGTACTATCCCTGTAATGATGTCTTTGCAAAAACATTTGATGGGAAATAAGTTCGACAGATGCTTTGTCTTAGAGATTGTAGAATAGTATTTCATACTTTATCCAAGTATATGAGATGACCTATACACAAGACACTCAGTTACTTATGTTGGTCCCAGAATCACAGAAACTTATTTAATCACAGACTGTTTTGTTTATGTAATAAAATTTGAAAACAACTGCATTAGAAGTTTTTAAATGTTTAAATATTTAAAATAACTACACACACACACACACCACACACACACACTCTTCTCTCTCTCTCTCTCTCTCTCTCTCTCTCTCTCTCTCTCTCTGACCAGTCAGTTCTAAAATAAACACTGGCCTTGGACTTCCCTAAAACCATCCAGAGAAGAAACTGTGGCCCAAAGAGATTACAGACAAACTATCATCCAAATATAAAGTCAACAGGTAACTCTTAACAGATATTTTTGAGACAGAGTATCACTCTGTCACCCAGGCTAGAGTGTAGTGGTGAGATCACGCCTCATTGCAGCCTGGAACTGATGGGCTCAAGTGATCCTCCTATCTCAGCCTCCCAAGTATCTAGGACTATAGGAATACCCCAGCATGCCTTGCTAATTTTTTTTTTTTACTGTTTATAGAGACAAGGTCTCACTTTGTTGCCCAGGCTGGTTTCTAACTCCTAGACTCAAACAATCCTCCCGCTTCGCCTCTCAAAGTGCTGTGATTATAGGTGTGAGCCACCACACATGGCTTGAATAGATACTTCTTATGCAGCATTCTTGAAATTAGAGGGTGAACTTCAGCCAAAGAGAAAAACAACTGAAAAAAAAAACTGAGATATGGACTAGTTAGTGGTGAACACAAAATAACTTTAGCTGAAGGACTAGGTCTAAAACAAATAGATTAGGATGACAAAACAAAATGTAAATATTACACACTTGACTATGTGAAGAGATTGCTAAAAAAAAATTGGTAGAAGATGCTGATTTCCTCATTTTCGTATTTGAAAAACAGAAAATATCATTTGAAGCTGCAAATGGACTCACAGAAATTAGTATATGTTTCAGATTAAAATTACTATTAAGAAAAATATTAGGAAATATGAGTAAAAGAAAGAGAAATGATCTCATCATTGTTCATATTAGGAAACTGATAAACACTAACTTAAGAAAAAATTAAAAGTATTATGTAAATGCTGGAGAGTATACAGTACAAAAACAATAAAATACTTCTTTAAATATTACAAGAAAGGCATACAAACACACACAGAGTAAAAGAAAGAGATCATATAAAGAAATAATTAAAAATTATAAAGATAAGAAACAATAACCTAAAATACTATAACAGAACCAAGACAAGGTATAGCCCCATGTAAATGGACCAAACTCATTAAAAGATTGGAACTCAAAGCAAAAGAAAAATACAACCCTGTGTCATACACAAAACATACACTAAATCAAAGTAATTCAAGAACTTTGAAAATAAAAGGTGGGCAAACATAAATGAAAACAAAAAACAAGAATAATGATCTTAATATCAAATCAGGTTTAAATCAGGGCAAGAAGAATTGAATCAGCCAAAAAGGAGTATGTTAAATTGTATAATTCATAATAAAAGTTGAACCATTATGACCATCAATGTAACCAAAAACTAGCATCAATACTCAATAAAACAGACTTTGGGATGTATATGACCTATAGACAGAAAGTATGATCAGAACAGTTTAATTGGCTGTTTTAACTCAAACAGATAACATAAATAAAAGATAAATTATTATCTAGAAGATCTAAATAATACAGTTAACAAGATAGAGCTAAATTATACATAGCTATAATTCTCAACTTTAGAACACATATACTTTCTTCTTAAGGTAATAACAATTAACCCTATTAAACCACAAAGAAAACCTCAATAAATTCTAAAAAATAGCAATAATAAAAATACATTCTTTTATTAAAAGTGCAATAAAGTTAGGGAGAAAAACACCCTTACTATCTGGAAATTTTAAATTCTTCCTTAAAAACTTACAGTTAAAACTCCATTGTTCAATTTGAATTCACTGCTATGACAAAAATAGAGATAAAATAATAATATAAAAATTAAAATGCTTTAATAAACTACATGCCAAAATACATGTAATGAAACTAAAGCACTGTTTGGGGGGAAATTGTTAACCATAAATATCTTCATTTTTAAAAAACAGGAAAGAATACAAATAAATAAATTAAGCATCTGAGTATGAAGTAAGGAAATGCAAAAAAAGAAGTTTAAGGAATGTAGGAAGAAGGCATTAATAAAAAAGCAGAAGTTACTGATTAAAACACAGGGAAAAAAATAAGTAAATCCAACAGCTATACTTCTTTTTGGGAGAAAGGGGCAACTAAACTATTTACTAACATAATCAGACAGGAACAGACCAGAATGACAGATAAGAAATAATAATAAAGAACGACAGATAAAGAGGAAATTAAAGGACTTATAAGTCTTTGCAAATAAATGTTAAAATAAATGTGAATTTAAAAGATTAGTCTTTGCAAATAAATGTGAAAATCTGATTGAATTTGACAATATTCTAAGAAAATATAATTTTCCAAATCACTCCAAAAGAGATAGAAACTCTCAACAGGTAACTGCTGTAGACAAGAATATAAAGAACATTATCTAAGAGCTATTATCTGAAATAGCACCAGGTTCACATAATTTTATAGGGAGAGTTTATGAAAACTTTAAGGCATATATTATTTTGATTGTACATAAACTGTTCCACAGAATACAAAAAGAAGGAGAGATCACTTATTTATGTTTCTAAAGCAAATATAACATTGGTAGCAAAACATATATTACCTGAAAAAAGAACACTGCAAAGCCATGTCTCTTACAAAGATGAATGTGCATATCTAAATAAAGCATTAGTAAACAGAATCTAGTAGCACATTATAAAACAGTTTAACATGATAAGTGGTATTTATTCCAGGAAAATATGGAAGAAATTGAATCTGTTAATACAATTCATCTTACTAATATATCCTCATAGGTGACAAAGTGCTATTGGTTAAATTCAGTATCCAACTTAGACTTTAACAAAATAAATTTGTATGTGTGAAAATAAATTTATATCTTGAACAGATGAATATTCCAAAAATGTATTTATTCCAGTCCAAATTTTTCATTGTTTAATGAGACAATACTAGAAGCATATGCACTAATGTTGGAAACAAAGACATAAAAAAATGGCCATATTATGTTGTATTATTTTAAAAGTACTAACCAATGCAATTAGATTAGAAAAATAAAAGTAAAAAAGATGGAATGATGGGTAAAACTGTCTCTATTTTCAGATAGTATGGTTATATACTTGGAAACCCCACAGAAAAAGACTAAAACTTACTATAAACAAAAGAAAATATAGTAAGATAGTGGTATACAAAATTAACAAATTTATTGCTTTCATATTAAGAGTCATAATGGAGAGAAAGACCCCAGGTGGAAACAATAACCAAAAAAAATAGTTGCATACCTAGGAATAGTTGTTTGTAATGAGCAAAGTATATATGCAGAAAACCTGAAAATGCTTCTGAGAGGCACAAAATATGACTTAAGTAGCTTGAAATACATGCTATGTTCTTGGATAAAAAGATTCAACATAATAAGGATATTTACACTTCCTAAGATATTCAATAAATTTAATAACATTCTAACAAAAATATCATGAGGAAAGTTAAATAAGCAGAACAGTTAAGGAATATCTAGGGGAAAAGAAAGCACTGAAAAACAACTAGTCTTACCAAATGTTAGAGCCTTGCAATTATTTTATTTTATTTTATTTTATTTTACTTTTGAGATGGAGTCTCACTGTGTCGCCCAGTCTGGAGTTACAGTGGTGAGTTCTCAGCTCACTGAAATCTCTGCCTCCCAGGTTCAAGCAAATCTGCTGCCTCAGCCTCCCAAGTAGCTGCAACTATAGATGTTCGCCACCACGCCCAGCTAATTTTTATGTTTTTAGTAAAGACAAGGTTCCACCATGTTGGCCAGGCTGGTCTCGAACTCTTGACCTCAGGTGATCTGCCCACCTCGGCCTCTGAACGTGCTGGGATTACCGGCATAAGCCACCACGCCCAGCCTTTGTCAATAATTAAAACAGTATGATACTAACATATGCATAGGAAGAAAAGGGAAAACATCAAAAGTTCAGTAATAGACCTAGTACACAAGTTTGCCTTGTTATAAAAGTAACATCCCAAATTGGCGAGAAAAAGAACAGGCTTTTAAATAAATGTGTAAATTCAGTAGTCATCTGGAGAAAAATATAGTTGGACTTATACTTTGCATGCCACACCAGGATAAAATCCAAATGAATCTAAAATTTAAATGCAAAACATTAACTCTATAATGATGGTGTACTTTATATCTAAGGCATAAAACTCAGTAACAGAGGGAGGAAAAAGTGATAAACTCAACTACATGAAAATAAAATATTTCTCATAGCAAAAATACCAGAAAAAAATCATGGGGCAAATGAAAAATTGGGAAAAGAATACATAAAACTCATTTCACAAATACTTATTTTCTCTAATATAAAAATATACAAATTAATTAAATAGACAACCGAATAGAAAAAAAATGGGTAAAAAATTATGAACCAGAAACTTACAGAAATAAAATAAGCTCTTAAACATTGAAAGTACATCCAACATCACTTATAATAAGAGAAATTAAAATTAGAACCAATATTGTTGTACCCATTTTTCATATAATCTCATCAAAAATTACAAGTTTTGATAAAACATTGTATTGGTGAGAGTGGGGAAAAATCAGACACTGTTACACTTGTTTGTGTCAGGGTAGATTGTTATGAATTCTAAAGAAGGCAATTTGCAATATTTACCAAATTATGAATGCACATACCTTTGGATTTAGCAATTTCATTTCCAGAAATAGATGCTATATTCCCTAACATGTGAAATAACTTATGTACCCAGTTATTTTTGCTGTATTTTCTTTACTAGAAAAATATTGAAAATCCTAAATGTCCATTAGAGTCTCTTCATATAACTTCTGGAACATTAATATGACAAAATATCATTCAGCCATTAAAAACAATGAGAAAGTACTTTTTAAAAACTATTCTAGAAAGATCTCCAAGATACACTGTAGAAAAAGTTGAAGAACAGTATGCAAATTATGCTACCACCTACGTAATTATCTATCTCCTCTATGTAAAAGGTGGGGGAATATAATAGCTTGCATCTGCATAAATATCTCAAGAAAAAAAAAATAGAAGGAAATTTCTGGTTGGGGAATCTAGATGAGAAGGAATTTGGAACAATATTAATCTATTTTTTTAATGTTATACATTAAGTATCTCATCTGGTCTTAGTGGAAATTAGGACACTAAAAGTTTATCATTTTCTTAAAAGCACATGTAATATGAAATTAAAACTAAGAATAAAACTTTATCACTTCCACACCTGAGTTACTTCCGTCTTCTGACCCAGGTTATCATGTACTTCACCTGACAAAACAAAAATTGAGAATTAAAAGTAAGTGAAATGAAATTAGAGTTAGATATTTACTTTTAAGGAATACACTTATTATTTATTACAGCATCATTACTAGATGGCATTATGAATTTAAACAGGGGAATGGTTTTAGGAGTATTTTCAAACTGTAACCCTCAACACGGCAATTATGCAATGAGACAGTTGTGTTTGCCCAAGATAGGACTAAAATGCAGTAGGCATTAAAACAAAATATGAGCAATCATGTTTTTCTGTAAATGTTATCATTCTGTTATTACATTATCTATGAAATTTGCAAGAGGCAAATTTTTGTCTTCCACATTATTCCCACTGTTGAGAAATCCAAAATGATATCCTAGCCAGACCAATTCTTCCCAGTGCAAAGCTTTGCCTATTTTGGTTCGGACCTGATACATCTGTGTAATATCCAGGTCAAATTAGTATGTAAACCTTAAACAATGCCAGTACTTTCTGCAGGCAGAAAACATAGCCATCCATGTGTCAGAAATTTAAAATAACTTTTTTCTTAGTATAAAGCTAAGATGTACTTATTATAGATATAACGGACATTTACAATGGGACATTCACAATATGAAATAAAAATCATTAATAGTCCCTTCATCCAGAAATAACTAGAATTTGTAGAAAGATCTTTATTGTATACTTTTATATACAGATATATTCACCATATTGTTCATAAACTTCTTGTTCTTGCAGTTTTTAACCATGTAAAGTATGCAATTTCTCCTACGAATTAAAGTTTGTTGTGAATCTTATTTTGAATGGCTGTACAGTAGCCCATGATTATAGATGTAGCATAATTTATTTTCACTTTCCCTATTGTGGGGCATTAATTTTTTTAATTTTTGCTTGATAATGTAAGGTTTCATACTATTTGCCAGGATTATATTTCTTATCATAATGAGTTATTTAAAGAAACTATCATCAGAGTGAACAGACAACCTACAGAATGGGATAAATTTTTGCGATCTATCCATCTCACAAAGGTCTAATATCCAGAATCTATAAGGAACTTAAACAAATTTACAAGAGAAAAAACCCAACAACCCCATTAAAATGTGGGCAAAGAACATGAACACACTTCTCAAAAGGAAGAATACATGGAGACAACAAAGATTTGAAAAAAAGCTTAACATCACTGATCATTGTAGAGAAATACAAATCAAAACTACAATGAGATACCATCTCACGCCAGTCAGAATACCTGTTATTAAAAGGTCAAAAAATAACAGGTGCTGATGAAGTTGTGGAGAAAAAGAAACTCTAATACACTGTTGGTGGGACTATAAAGTAGTTCAACCATTGTGGAAGACAGTGTGGCAATTCCTCAAAGACCTAGAGGCAGAAATAACATTTGATCCAACAATCTCATTACTGGGTATATATCCAAAGGAATACAAATCATTGTATTATGAAGACACATGCACACATATGTTCATTGCAACCCTATTCACGATAGCAAAGACATGGAATTAACCTAAATGCCCATCATTGATAGACTGAATAAAGAAAATGTGGTACATATACACCATGGAATACTATGCAGCCATAAGAAGGAATGAGGTCATATTCTTTGCTGGAACATGAATGGAGCTGGAATCCATTATCCTCAGCAAACTAACACAAGAACAGAAAACCAAACACTGCATGTTCTCACTTATAAGTGGGAGCTGAATGATGAGAACACATGGACACACGGGGGACACTGTTAGCAGAGGTGTAGAGAGAGAGCATCAGGAAGAATTGCTAAGGGATGCTAGGCTTAATACCCAGGTGATGAAATGATCTGTCCAGCAAACCACCATGGCACACATTTACCTATGTAACAAACCTGTACATCCTGCACATGTACCCCTGAACTTAAAAGTTGAAAAAAAAAAAAAGAGGTACTTGAATCAACCCTGTGCCAGGCACTTAAATTATCACTGATCCTTATAATACACTTATAAAGTGAAGATTTTTGTTTCTATTTTATGGATAAGGGAAACATAGAATGGTTCAAAATCACATGACTACATGAAAACTAAAAAGTCAGCATAGTGGGTTTTTAATCCAAATTCTCTCTCTTCATTATGCAATGTTATGAGCACCAAGCAGTTGACAAGCAGTTATCTGTTGTTTCTCTGGGGCGTTGGTCTGAATCTGGAATGCTGTACAGCTGCTGTGTGGGAGGAGTCCCTGAGCTAGTGAATGAACCTGGCCTAGCACCTGGAATTTAAATCTCAAATTCATTGTGTTATGCTCTAGTGGTTACCCTGTATGCTGTCGCTCTAATAAAATGATGGAAGAAAGAAAAAAACACAAAACTGTGTCTTTGTGTTAAATGGTCTGCCTCCTCCCTTCAATAAAAGCTCGTTTACAGGGATGGTGATGAAAGTGAAGAAAAACTGTCTAAGAAGGTAATATTTCTTAGCCAGGAAATCGAAGATTTAGATAAATTAAAGTAGAATGTTAAATTTTCCTAAGGCCTGCATCTATGATATAAATATGCCCCACTTGTACGAAAACAGGAAAAAATGATTCTGAAACATTCTGTGAGTGCTTTAGTAAGAATTTATTTTAATGGTATTATAAATGCATTATAAATTATAACAACATATAAATTAAGAGTCTAAAGGGATTACTTAAATCTTTAAGTCATTTTCCCGCATTTTATGAGAGGAATTATAAGCTATCATGGGATTTGCAAATTTGGAGATTTGCAAAGATCTTCAAATATATATTTTGTGAAAGTCAAGGGCTTTCTCCAAAAATAGGGTCTTTATCACAACAGGTGATGATAAACATTTCTACAAATGAATCTTGCTCCACATGTCTGATATTTCCTTTAAAATTGCTTCCTAGAAGTGATTGCATTATTAGATCAATACGTAGCAAAAAAATTCAAAAGGTCCCCAAAATTCAAAATATTTTCAATATTCTGATAAAACGTTTTCCATTTAAACCACTTTTTGGGTTAAATCAATATTTTTAGAAAATCTCTGAAAATAATGTCCAATGGGAACTTTTTAAGGGAAGGTTCTATGTTATTTACCAGTCATTATGATACCGATATAAGATTAATATATTGATATAACAATTCAACTGAGGGCTTGTGGAAGTCCAGGTTGGAAATCATCTTGTCCACTACCAGAGAAGGCAGGAGAGCAAGCTGGGAGTGGAAGACAGCTAAGGAAACCATAATGACCATGGGTTATAGTGATTTGGGTAACCAAAGCAGGTCAAAAAGTAGGAGAGTGCAATCATCAACTTCTTGTATTTCTTAGTTTTGTTTAGGGTCAAATCTTGCTTTAAAATACTTGGCAATATGTGAAGTTTCCCAACAGGGAACAAAGGAAAAGTTCCCCACTCTTTCTTGGATTTCCTTTACTTCTTGAGATTCTCATATTGAGAAACAGGACACTCAGAGTCCCATGAAGGGCCATTGGGAGAACAGAGGAATCCACAGGAAGTTCTGCAGAGCCTTTGTTTTCTCAGCAGAAGGAACTATCTGCTAAATGGCCAGGCTGGGAGGACAAAGGTCACATATAAATAGAATGCTTGAAAAGCCAAATAAAGAGTATGTATTCTGATAAAAGCATGCAAACAAGAAGTGGGTATTAATGAAACAGCTTATCTGGCCATAAAGGCAGCCCTGTAAATGAATAATAGATTCCCAAATCCACATGCACTTACATAAACCCCACAGCTGATAGGAAGCAAGTATAAAATGCTGCCCTTACTGAGATAACTCAGGTGGCCAAGAACTTGTCCTCCCTAGGATATGGTTCTATTGAGCACTGCAGAACAGAATCACACAGCTGGGGGGACCTGGGAAAGATGGTCGAATAGGATTAGCTCCAGTTTGTAGCTCCCAGTAAGATCAATGTAGAAGGCAGGTGATTTCTGCATTTCCAACTAGGTACACAGCTCATCTCATTGGGACTGGTAAGACAGTGGGTGCAGCCCACAGAGGTGACCCAAAGCAGAATGGGATGTTGCCTCACCCAGGAAGCACAAGGGGTCAGGTGATTTCTCTCCCCTAGCCAAGGGAAGCCATGAGAGACTGTACTGGGAAGAACAGTGCATTCCAGCGCAGATACTGCGCTTTTCCCATGATCTTTGCAACCAACAGACCAGGAGATTCTCTTGGGTGCCTACACCACAAGGGCCCTGGGTTTCACCAGCACAAAACTGGACAGCCATTTGGCTAGACACCGAGCTAGCTGTAGTAGTTTTTTTTCATACCCCAGTGGCACCTGGAACACCAGCAAGACACTCCCCTGGAAAGGGGGCTGAAGCCTTCACTCCCCTGGAAAGGGGGCTGAAGCCTTCACTCCCCTGGAAAGGGGGCTGAAGCCTTCACTCCCCTGGAAAGGGGGCTGAAGCCTTCACTCCCCTGGAAAGGGGCCTGAAGCCTTCACTCCCCTGGAAAGGGGGCTGAAGCCAGGGAGCCAAGTGGTCTAGCTCAGCAGATCACACCCCCACAAAGCCCAGCAAGCTAAGATCCACAGGCTTGAAATTATCACTGCCAGCACAGCAGCCTGAAGTCAATCTGGGATGCTCCAGCTTGGTAGGGAGAAGGGCATCTGCCATTACTGAGGCTGAAGTAAGCAGTTTTCTCCACACAGTGTTAACAAAGCTGCCAGGAAGTTCGAACTGGGCAGAGCCCACCACAGCTCTACAAAGCCACAGTAGACAGACTCCTTTCTAGATTCCTCCTCTCTGGGCAGGGCATCTCTGAAGAAAGGCAGCAGCCCCAGTCAGGGGCTTATAGATAAAACTCGATCTCCCTGGGACAGAGCACCTGAGGGAAAGTGCAGCTGTGGGTCCAGATTCAGCAGATGTAAAAGTTCCTGCCTACCAGCTCTGAAGAGAGCAGTGGATCTCCTGGCACAGTACTTGAGCTCTGCAAAGGGACAGACTGCCTCCTCAAGTGGGTACCTGATCCCCATGCCTTCTGACTGGGAGACACCTCCCAGCAGCAATCAACAGACACCTCATACAGCAGAGCTCCAACTGGCATCCAGCAGGTGCCCCCTGGGAGGAATCTTCCAGAGAAGTAAACAGGTAGCAATACTTCCTGTTCTGAAGCCTCCACTGGTGATATCCAGGCAAACAGTGTCTGGAGTGGACCTCGAGCAAACTCCAGTAGATCTACAGCAGAGGGCCTGACTTAGAAGGAAAACTAACAAACACAAAGGAAGAGCATCAATATGAACAAAAAGGATGTCCACACAAAAACCCACTGGAAGGTCACCAGCATCAAAGATCAAAGGTAGATAAATCCACAAAGATGAGGAAGAACCAGTGCAAAAAGGCTGAAAATTCCAAAAACCAGGATACCTCTCCTCCTCCAAAGGATCAAGCTCCTTGCCAGCAAGGGAACAAAACTGGACGGAAAATGAGTTTGACTAATTGACAGAGAAGTAGGCTTCAGAAGGTGGATAATAACAAACCCCTCCGAGCTAAAGGAGCACCTACTAACCCAATGCAAGGAAGCTAAGAACCTTGAAAAAAGGTTAGATGAATTGCTAACTAGAATAACCAGTTTAGAGAAGAACATAAATGACCTGATAGAGCTGAAAATCATAGCACAAGAATTTTGTGAAGCATACACAAGTATCCATAGCTGAACTGACCTAACAGAAGAAAGGATATCAGAGACTGAAGATAAACTTAACGAAACAATGCATGAGGACAAGATTAGAGAAAAAAGAATGAAAAGGAACGAACAAAGCTTCCAAGAAATAATGGGACTATGTGAAAAGACCAAACCTACATTTGATTGGTGTACCTGAAAGCAATGAGGAGAATGAAACTAAGTTGGAAAACACTCTTCAGGATATTATCAAGGAGAACTTCCCCAGCCTAGCAAGACAGGCCAACATTCAAATTCAGAAAATACAGAGAACACCACAAAGATACTCCTCTAGAAGAACAACCCCAAGAAACATAATAGTCAGATTCACAAGGTGGAAATGAAGGAAAAAATGTAAAGGGCAGCCAGAGGAAAAGGTCAGCTTACTCACAAAGGGAAGCCCATCAGACTTAAAGTGGATCTCTCTGCAGAAACCCTACGAGCCAGAAGAGAGTGGGGGCCAATACTCAACATTCTTAAAGAAAAGAATTTTCAACCCAGAATTTCATATCCAGCAAAACTAAGCTTCATAAATGAAGGAGAAATAAAATCCTTTACAAACAAGCAAATGCTGAGAGCTTCTGTCACCATGAGGCCTACCCTCTAAGAGCTCCTAAAGGAAGCACTAAATATAGAAAGGAAAAACTGGTACCAACCACTGCAAAAACATACCAAATTGTAAAGGTCATCGACACTATGAAGAAACTGCATCAACTAACAGGCACAATAACCAGCTAGCATCACAACAACAGGATCAAATTCACACATAATACTAACCTTAAATGTAAATGAGTTAAATGCCCCAGTTAAAAGACACAGACTGTCAAATTGGATAAGGAGTCGAGATCCATCAATGTGCTATATTCAGGAGACCCATCTTCCGTGCAAAGACATAATAGGCTCAAAATAAAGGGGTAGAGGAATATTTACCAAGCAAATGGAAAGCCAAAAAAGAATACCAGGGGTTGCAATCCTAGTCTCTGATAAAACAGATTTTAAACCAACAAAGATCAAAAAGACAAAGAAGGACATTACATAATAGTAAAGGGATCAATACAACAAAAATATATATGCATCCAATACAGGAGCAACCAGATTCATAAAACAAGTTCGTAGAGACCTACAGAGAGACTTAGACTGCCACACAATAATAGTGGGAGATTCTAACACCACATTGTCAATATTAGACAGATCAATGAGACAGAAAATTAACAAGGATACCCAGGACTTGAACTCAGCTCTGGACCAAGCGAACCTAATCAACACCTACAGAACTCTCCACCCCAAATCCACAGAATATACATTCTTCTCAGCACCACATCCATCACACTTATTCTAAAACTGACCACATAATTGGAAGTAAAACACTCCTCAGCAAATGCAAAAGAACAGAAATTGTAACAAAGTCTCTCAGAACACAGTACAATCAAATGAGAACTCAGGATTAAGAAGCTCACTCAAAACCGCACAACTACATGAAAACTGAACAACCTGCTCCTGAGTGTCTACTGGGTAAATAATGAAATTAAGGCAAAAATCAAGAAGTTCTTTGAAACCAATGAGAATAAAGATACAATATACCAGAATCTCTGGGACACAGCTAAAGCAGTGTTTAGAGGAAAATTTATAGCACTAAACACCCACAAGAGAAAGTGGGAAAGGTCTAAAATTGACAACATAAATTCACAATTAAAAGGATTAAAGAAGCAAAAGCAAACAAATTCAAAAGCTAGCAGAAGACAAGAAATAACTAAGATCAAAGCAGAACTAAAGGAGATAGAGACACAAAAAAAACTTCAAAAAAAAATCAATAAATCCAGGAGCTGGCTTTTTTAAAAAAGATCAACAAAATTGATAGACTGCTAGCCAGACTAATAAGAGAGAAGGATCAAATAGACACAGTAAAAAATGGTAAAGGGATATCACCACTGATCCCATCAGAGAATACTATAAACACCTCTATTCAAATAAACTAGAAAATCTAGAAGAAATGGATAAATTCCTGGACATACACACTCTCCCAAGACTAAACCAGGAAGAAGTTGAATCCCTGAATAACAAACCAATAACAAGTTCTTAAATTGAGGCAGTAATTAATAGCCTACTAACCAAAAAAAGCCCATGACCAGACGGATTCACAGCCAAATTCTACCAAAGGTACAAAGAGGAGCTGGAACCATTCTTTTTGAAACTATTTCAAACTATAGAAAAAGAGGGATTCCTCCCTAACTCATTTTATGAAGGCAGCATCATCTTGATACCAAAACCTGGCAGAGACATTACAAAAAAAGAAAATTGCAATCCAATATCGCTGATAAACATCGATGAAAAATCCTCAATAAAATACTGGCAAACCAAATCCAGTAGCACATCAAAAAGCTTATCCAGCATGATCAAGTCATCTTCATCCCTGGGATGCAAGGCTGGTTCAACATATGCAAATCAATAAACATAATCCCTCACATAAACGGAACCAATGACAAAAACCACATCATTATCTCAGTAGATGCAGAAAAGGCCTTCAGTAAAATTCAACACCTCTTCATGCTAAAAACTCTCAATAAACTAAATACTGATGGAACGTATGTCAAAATAATAAGCGCTATTTACGACAAACCCACAGCCAATATTATACTGAATAGGCAAAAGCTGGAAGTACTCCCTTTGAAAATCGGCACAAGACAAGGATGGCCCCTCTCACCACTCCTATTTAACATAGTATTGGAAGTTCTGGCCAGGGCAATCAGGCAAGAAAAAGAAATAAACGATATTTAAATAGGAAGAGAGGAAGTCAAATTGTCTCTGTTTGCAGATGACGTGATTGTATATTTAGAAAACCCCATCATCTCGGCCCAAAATCTCCTTAAGCTGATAAGCAACTTCAGCAATGTCTCAGA
The DNA here is from genome assembly GCA_963573385.1 of Cacajao melanocephalus. NCBI lineage: Eukaryota > Metazoa > Chordata > Mammalia > Primates > Pitheciidae > Cacajao > Cacajao melanocephalus. The sequence continues at coordinate 21,445 of CAUYLG010059553.1, read as the reverse complement.
ATTCAAAATCAATGTGCAAAAATCGCAAGCATTTCTATACACCAGTAATAGAGAGCTAAATCATGAGTGAACCTGTGAGTTGTATTCCTAGGTATTTTATTGTCTTGGTAACAACTGCTACCACTGCTCAGGAAAATAAGAGAGGACACAAACAAATGGAAAATATTCCATGCTGATGGATAGGAATAATCAGTATCATGAAAATGGCCATACTGCCCAAAGTAATTTATACATTCAATGCTATCCCCATCAAGCTACCATTAACTTTCTTCAGGATTAGCAAAAAAACTACTTTAAATTTCCTAATGAACCAAAAAAGAGGCCATATAGCCAAGACAATCCTAAGCAAAAAGAACAAAGCTGGAATCATCACGCTACCTGACTTCAAACTATACTACAAGGCTATAGTAATCAAACAGCATGGTACTGGTACCAAAACAGATATACAGACCAATGGAACCGAACAGAGGCCTCAGAAATAACACCACACATCTACAACCATCTGATCTTTGACAAACCTGACAAATACAAGCAATGGGGAAAAGATTCCCTATTTAATAAATGATGTTGGGAAAACGCTAGCCATATGCAGAAAACTGAAACTGGACCCCTTCCTTACACCTTATACAAAAATTAACTCAAGATGTATTAAAGATTTAAACATAAGACCTAAAACCATAAAAACCCTAGAAGAAAACCTAAGCAATACCATTCAGGACATAAGCATGGGCAAAGACTTCATGATTAAAACACCAAAAGCAATGACAACGAAAGTCAAAATTGACAAACGGGATCTAATTAAACTAAATAGCTTCTGCACAGCAAAAGAAACAATTATCACAGTGAACAGGCAATCTACAGAATAGGAGAAAATGTTTGCAACCTATCCATCTGACAAAGGGCTTATATCCAGAATCTACAAGGAACTTATAGAAATTTACAAGGAAAAAAAAACTACCTCATCAAAAAGTGGGCAATGGATATGAAAAGACATTTCTCAAAAGAAGACATTTATGTGGCCAACAGACATATGGAAAAAAAGCTCATCATCACTTGTCATTAGAGAAATGCAAATCAAAATTACAATGAGATACCATCCCATGCCAGTTAGAATGGCGATCATTAAAAAGTCAGGGAACAACAGATGCTGGAGATGATGTGAAGAAATAGGAATGTTTTTACAGTTGGTGGGAGTGTAAATTAGTTCAATCATTGTGGAAGACAATGTGGCAATTCCTCAAGGATCTAGAACCAGAAATACCATTTGACCCAGCAATCCCATTACTGGGATATACCCACAAAGTTATACATTATTGGTGAGTTCATGTCTTTTGCAGGGACATAGATGAAGCTAGAAACCATCATTCTCAGCAAACTGACACAAGAACAGAAAACCAAACACTGCATGTTCTCACTCATAAGTGGTGTTGAACAATGAGAACAAATGGGCACAGAGAGGGGAATATCACATAGCAGGACCTACTGGTGGTGAGGAGCCAGAGAAGGGATGGCATTAAGAGAAATACCTAATGTAGATGAGGGGTTGATGGGTGTACAGCAAACCACCATGACACATGTTTACCTATGTAGCAAACCTGCACATTCTACATACATATCCCCGAACTTAAAATATAATAATAGTTTTAAAAAAGAATTACACAGTTGGAGCACTGAAAGGAACTTCAGGGAATATCCTATCTAACCCTCTTCTCTATCCATGAATAGCAATAAATCCAAAGTTTTCTCTAAGTTACTCAACATTTATCCCATATATATTTAGTAGGAATTTATTGTCTGCCAAGCATACATATGGTAGATGCTGATGGTGCCCATATTAATACGACAGCCAGCAATTATTTTGGATTTTTAACTTTTTTTAATGGTGTCAGTTATTCAAGAAATTCTTAACAATATCATTAAGAAAAAGGTAGTTTCTCTTACCGTAGATTCTCCCATTAATGGAACATTTTTTAAAGGTCATGATGTTTTGAGTGAGGGTACCCGTTTTGTCAGAGAAAATGTACTCAATCTGCCCCAGTTCCTCATTGAGCGTGGTCGTCCGAGCCTCTGCAGGTGTTGCTTTTCGAGAGTAATACATCTTCCGGTCCCAGTTTATAAAATAACTATGTCCCAGACGAATTACTTCCACACTGTCATCCATTAAAATGGGGGGAAAAAAAAGAAATGCTGCATTAATTTCAGAACATACATTGTTTTGCCAAAATAAGAAGTCTACCAAAGTCTTCAGTGCTTAGAAGAAAATGTGGATTTTCCTCTAAATGTGTATTTAGAGGAAGATCTGTCCCTAGGTCCCAGTGATCTTCAGAAGCTTCTTAACAGATTCTGGCAAACCAAAAGATCTGTTCATAAACCTTTCCAAGTCATTTCCTGCAGCACCATAAAAAATAAGCCAGCTTAGGATAAAGGTTAGGGAATGTTTCATGGTTTTCTACATTAAACAGGCGCAGGGGAGATTCAGTGTGTGTAGCATATAAGTTTGTGTCTCCTCCTTTATGGTATGGCAGCAGTACCAACCTTTCGGCACTGGGGACCAGTTTTGTGGAAGACACTTTTTCCACAGATCAGGGGAAGAGGGATTGTTTCAAGATGATTCAAGCACATTACATTTATTGTACACTTTATTTCTATTATTACATTGTAATATGTGATGAACTAATTATACAACTCACCATAATACAGAATCAGTGGGAGCCCTGAGCTTGTTTTCCTACAACTAGGAGGTTCCGTCTGGGGTTGATGGGAGAAAGTGACAGATAATTAGGAATTAGGTTCCCATAAGGAATGCGCAACCTAGATCCTTCGCCTGTGCATTTCACAATAGGGTTTGTACTCCTGTTAGAATCTAATGCTGCCACCACTGATCTGACAGAAGGCAGAGCTCAGGCGGTAATGCAAACTATGGGGAGAAGCTGTAAATACAGATGAAGCTCTGCTTGCTAGCCCGCCACTCATCTCCTGCTGTACCAGGCTGTGGCCTGGGAACTGGGGAATCCTGTGGTAGGGGAAACTAATTATTCTTAAAGATATCCGTCAGATGTCTGATCTAAAGAAATGTGTTGTTGAGAACTTTCTGTCCAACACACTGTTTGATGTGACTTCACATCAAACAAAAGACAGAAAATAATATTTCCATGAACCATGAACCCTGAACCCAAACCATAACAGATACTGGGTGAAAACAGGAGTTTGTTGTCATACCACTCTGCCCAATCACCATGAAAAGAATGTTGTGTCACATTCTAGTAATCATTTATGACTTTCCACCTCCAGAAGCAGAATTTCTGTGGCAAAGTGTATGAACTCTCTCAATGCTCAATGTCATACATAATGCCAAATAGATTTCCAAAAACATCATGAGAACATAAGTTTCAACCATCAAATTGTTAAGAATTATCTTCTACCAATAGCAAGTTCAAAAGGTATGTCACTACTGACTACTGCATTCTTTATCAATGAGTTTAACACTTTTTTCAAATTTTATTGGCCAGTGGTATTTCTTCTTGGAATTATCTAGCTGTATCTGCCTATTTTTCCTATTCTGCTATCAATGTATTTATTATTGATTTGTAAGAATTCTATACATATTAAATCTATTAATTCTGCCAAAAAATGCAAATATTTTATCCAATTTATCATTTGTCATTTTTCTTTTTTTCTTTTTTTTTTTTTTTTGAGGTGGAGTTTTGCTCTTGTTAACCAAGCTGGAATGCAATGGCATGATCTCAGCTAACTGCAACCTCCACCTCCCAGGTTCACGTGATTCTCCTGCCTCAGCATCCTGAGTAGCTGGGATTACAGGCAACCACTACCACACCCTGCTAATTTTTGTATTTTTAGTAGAGATGTGGTTTCACCACGTTGTTCAGGCTGGTCTCGAACTCCTGACCTCAGGTGATCCATGAGCGTCGGCCTTCCAAAGTGCTGGGATTACAGGTGTGAGCCACCACACCTGGCCATTTGTCCTTTTGTTTGTTTGTTTTGTTTTTTTAGAGATGGGGTCTTGCTATGTTGCCCAGGTTGGCCTCAAACTCCTGAGCTCAAGCAATCCTCCCACCTCTGCTTCTATAGTGGCTGGGACCGCATGTACCACCACAGGTGGCTGACCGTCTTTGCATTTTGTTTCCAGTTTTTTTATATGAAGTTTTTTCTTTCTAGAGAATCAAATTTATCAAAATTTTACTTTGTGTTTTTGTAGTTTTGTTTAGATATGCCTTCTCTATGCCAAGATTATACAGACATCTATATTTTTCTTTTTGTTTTTATTGATTTTTTCCATATTTAATTCCTTATCCCAATTGAAATTTATGATTGAAATTAAAAGTCTGATGTAAATGATGTATATCAGGAGAAAATTTCAAATTTTCCAAACAAGATTTTTCATCACCATTTGTTGAACAATGAATCCTTTCCCCATTAAACTGGGATGCTTTCTGTGTCACAAATAAATTATTATACTCACTAGCATCTGATTTATGGATTTCAATTTTATTCATTGCTATGACACTTAATGCATCTCATTTTCATTATTGTAGCTTTATAATAACTGGCAATACTTAGAAGAAACAAAAGCACCTTTATTCTCTTCCTTTTCAAAAATTCTTAACTATAATCACTCATCTATTTTTCCTGATATATTCAATGTATTCATCTAAGTAAACATTTGAATCAATGTACTAATTTTCATATAAAATTTATTTGTGATTTTGATTAGGCCTATGTTAAACTTAATTATTTCAAAAGAACTGATATTTTATAAATTTCAATACAACTTCAAGGAGAAGGTTAAATCTTTTTAGGAATTCCATTTTTTAAAGTACCTCAATTAATAAAGAATTTTAGTTTAGTTTAGTTTTGCTTTCTTTTTCACATAGGTTCATACTATAGCCCTGTACATTTGTTCTTGAACATCACAGTCATCCCTTGAATCCACAGGGGATTGGTTACCGGACTTTCAATCTGAGGATGCTCAAGTCCCTTACATAAAATGGCATAGTATTTGCATATAACCTATCCATATCCTCTTATACACTTTAAGTCATCTCTAGATTACTTATAATCCCTAATACAATGTCAATGCTATGTAAATAGTTGTTATACCATATTGTTTGGGGATAATGACAAGAAAAAAATTCTGTACATATTCAGTACAGACATAACTATCCTTTATTTTTTTCAAATATTTTCCATCTATGGTTAGTAGAATCCATAGACGCAAAACCCATGGATGCAAGGGCAGAGTGTAAAACTTTCTATTGATAGGATAAGTTTTTAAATTGTTGTTGTCCTAAAAGAAAGCTTTTAATTTTTTAATGTTACTTTCATAATCAGACACAACTAAACTATCCTACTGAAAGTTTTACAGATTATTCTTATGGATGGTCTAGATTTACTATCATATTATTGTCTGTGCTGTTCCTTTCTAATACATTTATTTCAGTTTCATGTCTTATTTTATTCATGGATATTTCAGTTTCATGTCTTTGTACTTTAACAAGGATATCCAGAACAGTAAAAAATAGTTATGTTAATAGCAGGGACTATAACTTATTCCTGATCTTAGTGGAAATTAAGCCTTGGTTTTCTTATCTGTAAAGTGAGAAAGTTGGGCTAGATGACACTCAAATCCTTTCTGATTATTACATTCTATGTTTCAAGTTCTAAAAGTACATGACATACCTATGTTTCCCTCCCCAAAAGTGGTATGGTGCCAGTTCATTTTTTAACTATTTGAATGGCAGCAGTTTTTTTCTCCCTAACTAAAGTTACACTGTGACTATGTAGAGTATCGTACGATATTAAGATACATAACTCACACTCTTCATTTATTTATTTACATATTTTCATATATGGTTTACTCTTCCGCATCCTCCCCATGCCCGCTCCTCGCCCTCTATGTAAATTCCTTGCTAGGTGGTCTGATTCGGCTTTATTTTCTTTATTCCTTTCACTCAAAAAGCATTAGCACTTATAATAGACTGGAGTAGTGTCTTGCCCGTCAGAGGCAGCCAATCAGTGTTGAATGTGTGAATTTCAACTCTTTAGACTATAATTTCACCAATAAGGACATTAAGACTTAGAGAGGTAAAGTAACTAACCCAAGGTCACATCAATAATTAGCAACAGAGCCAAGACTAGAACTCAGGGATTTGGTAAAACCAGTGCAGACCAGGGCTTAAGAATGGCATTATGAGGGTTATAATACAAATTGTGAAGTTTTTTATTTACCTGCAAGTCTAGTATCTCCTTGTAATCTTAAAGCAAAGTGAATGAAACAGAACACGATTGTTCTGTGTTATAGTATAAGCCAATGGAACTATTCAAAATTTATTCAAATTCCTAAAACTGAAAAGTCTGAAGAGAAAATGGGCATCGTTTTTGTTTGGGAAAAGAGGATTCAGAAGAGTCACAGTGGAACATTCAGCTCTTTCTATTACAATAGCAGAGAAAAGGAGAAAAATATTCAGAGTTAGCATAATCAGGCCGCTTAGTGTTTTCTGCCTGAATACTCACAGAAAAGAGCTTATAATTTCACCCAGTCTCAGGCAAAACAAGCAACATGGAAATGAGTTCCTAGCACTTTGGTAACAACACTCAAAAGCTAATTCCTTGGGAAAATATGGCTGCATTTCTTAAAATGATGTATTAACAAAAAAAAAAACTGTAGCTGGGCATGCCTTAACACAACGGATAAACAAATTGACATATAGAAATACCCTACCAAAATAAATGTCCCTTGCTCACCTGGAAGTGTTAATAATTCAAAGAAAATACTGCATTTCTATCCTCAAGTGACATATGGCACTAATTTACTCTTTGTACCTATTCAAAAGTCTAATGGAAGCTTTGGCAGAAGGTCTTTATCATTCCATATAGAAATACCCGGGAGTTCTCTGTTTCTATGTCTCAATCTTTGGGACTGAATAACCCAAAATTCCTTGAAATGCTTTTTCCCTCAAGTTAAGACCAGAATCACTGTACTTATTTGGTGAGAGAAAAGCTCTCATTTATCTTCATCAATACCATGCCTTACAACAAGACAAAACTCTAGACTCCTTTTTTTCTTTTGACTTCTTCACTGAGTGATAAATCACATGTAGCTTAGAGATAGAGGAAAACACTGTCCAACTCTGAGAAGACTTAGTTTTGGATCATGCTTCTGCCCCTCATTAGCTCATAATCCTGAGCAAATCCTCTCACCATTTTGAAAGCAGTTCAGGAAATCCTGCTTCACAAGATTATTGGGCAACATAAATGAGATAAAGTACATGGAAATATAAAACATAAAAGGCTAAAAATAGAGAAAAGCATTCATATGGTTTTTTAGGGTATCATATTTTATGGTATATTATACAATATCATTTTGAAAATTATAAGAAAGAATGCATAAGAAAGCAGTTTTTAAGTGATAAGTGTTATGCTAATATCAAATATATATATATATGTATGTTATCTAAAGGTAAGGTAGTATTATTTGATAAACTAACTCAGAAATTAATTCTTTTAATCCCCTTATTTCTGGAGAAGTACATATGTGACAAGCAAACTAATGCACAGAGAAGCCAAGTACTTTCTCCAAGGTCACACAGCTATTAGTGGCAGTACCAACACAAGAAACTGGGTTTGGACTATTACAAATAGGTTTTCTGTCTACCATGGAACATTAGAAGTATAAGGAATGCTAACCTGAGAATCTACCTTTGGTCTCTAAAAAAAAATCAATCTTTCAAATCATTAAATGAAAATGCCAATGTACTTCAAAGACAGAATGTATACAGAATATACTTCTTTCATGAGGACATATGAAACTGCACATGTGCAGTTGGTAAGCCACTATGCACATTTATAATTCATTTAGGGCATAAAGGAATGCTGTAAAAGCTTACCGTAGCTCTTCTGGCAAAGAGCAGGATTTACTACAGACTTTATAATTGGATACAAGCATGAGAGGTCCTCAGAAGCAAAGATGAGCCAGTAGGATATAGTTTAAATAGAGCCCTCACTGACCACAGCTCCAGAGGGCCCAAAGCAATCTGTGGTATTGTGGCTACATGCCACTAAAGCAAGTCAATTTCCCACAACTTGGCATTTCATTTTCCTGACCACTATCCAAAACAAGGGTGGATTTTGTGATTAAACTTCCCTCGCTTCATCATGGCTAGGTTTTTGAAGAGAAATAAAAAGAGGCTCATAAAAATTAGTGGGGGATTTAGAGCTGATGATTTTGTGTACTGCTAAAGTAGTGATGATGGGAACTGTCAAACAACCAAGTCCCATCTTGGCTCCAATGTTTTTGGGACAGTCTGGCTCAGTCTTGTTAGATTAGGATCAAGAATGTCCCAGGTACAGATTCTAGGGCCAATTTCTAAGCCTTATCAAATACACACACACACACACACACACACACACACACACTCACATTCATATACATGTATATAAACAGAGAGGTGTGTGTGTGTGTGTGTGTGTGTGCATGTGTTCTGGTGTTCTGTTTGTATGTGTAGAGGGACAGAGAGGCAAAAAGAGAGACCACCTTAGCTCTAACTTATGGAACCAAATCTAGTCCTGACAGATCAAATTGTAGTAGGAGTTATAAATCATACTTCTTATCTTAAAATGGACAAGCACCACCTACTATATTTTAACTCCTTTACGTACCCACTTATAGTTACTAATAATAACAGGAAAAGCTAGTATTCATTATGCTTTTATAATATGTCAGGAATTCTTAGAGTTTTATAGGTATACATTCATTCCTCATGCAATCCTATGAGGTAGAACTATTATTTTTTTCTCTTTTTTTTTGAGACAGAGTCTAGCTCTGTCACCCAGGTTGGAGGTTGGAGTGCAGCGGTACAATCTTGGCTCACTGCAGCCTCTGCCTCCCAGGTTCAAGCAGTTCTCCTGCCTCAGCCTCCCAAGTAGCTGGGATTACAGGCACCTGCCACCATGCCCAGCAAATTTTTGTATTTTTAGTAAAGACGGAGTTTCACTGCGTTGGCCAGGCTGGTCTAAAACTCCTGACCCTGTGATCCACCCGCTTTGGCCTCCCAAAGTACTGGTATTACAAGTGTAAGCCACCGCATCTACCCTATTTTCTTCATTTTTAAAATGAGGGAACTGAGGCACTAGAAGACGATGTCACTTGCCCAAAGTTATGGAGCTAGTAAGTGGTAGAATAGGGCCTGAATCCATGTATCTTTAGAGCCAGTCTAGCGGCAAAGAGGCACCCTCTCTATAGATCTCCCCAAAATGTTCTTCCTTTTCTTACTCAAAATTTACCCAATTCTAATTGATCAGGTTACATGAGATTATACTGTAGTCCATATATTACAAAGAAAAACATTTCGAAGAAACCAAATCAAATCAAGAAGAAAATTAACTGCATTTAGTGTAATTTGAAAACATAAAAGTTAAACAGATTAAACAGGTAAGCTGCCCCATTTATAACAGATGTCGCAGATCGTAAGCAGTTAGAGCAAGACATTTACTGCACTGCTGAAATTTTAAAACAAACAAAAACGATTATAAGAAACAAAAGTTTTGATGAAATAATTTCATTAAATTATAAACTCTCATCTTACCTCACATATAAGGAAATGGGTACAACTGTATTGAGAATAATAATATATGACCAGAATGTTAAGAATCCGGAGAACACAGAGCTCTTCTCTCCTTCATTCCAAAAGAGGAAAGTTCTGAATTGGTCCCCAGTTTGACTCTCCCAGATTGAATTTCCTATTGCAAGAATAATTCCCAAGCATATCAGAAACCCAAAAATCTGAAATAAGATAGAAGTCTGGTTAAGGTTAACTTGAACCTAAAAATAGTCATATCAACATGATCTAATGACATATCTACACATCTAACTCCAAGAAATAGTTGTTTAAAAAGCAAGTATGTAAACCTCTTTTTACCATTAATCACATAAATAAAGTTTCACATTTTTATGTCAGGAACTCAGCTAAATATTTTACATACATTTTTCTCACTGAATTTGCCCACTGACTCTCTAAGATGGGAACAGTCATTATCCCCACTTTGTAGTTTAAAAACAAAGTAAAATGGGAGCACAATAAAGACTGTAACTTGTCTATGTTTACAAAGTTAACATCTTCACATCCTCCATTTGTGGTAAGTATATATATTTAGGTGGCTTAATTAAAGAAGACCATATGCACTAATTTGCCCTGGATGATCCCAGTTCACAACTATTGTCCAGATATAATAGTAATAATGTTGCATTTCACCTTCAAGGGTTTCCTGTTTGGATGATAAATTATATGGCCACCCAAGGCATAAAAGCAAAAGAAAATATCAGTGATAAAGAACAGTTTCCGACTAGTCAAGTCTTTTGGCTATAGATCTGGCTGTACAATCCTAACTTGAGGTCAACAAGAAATATAAGGATAATTAAAATACTTCATGACATATACACTTTACTTTTAGGATAAAAAAAAAAGTGGGAAGCAACTTGAAAATGGTTAGCAGACTCTTACATTGTTATTAGTAGTAGTATAAGAAAAAGCAAATATTTGTAGGTATAACAACTAGAGAGACAACAAGGTCAATCTACTGTAAGTCTAAAATGCTTCCTGGGAAAGGAAAGGCCACAGACTCAGTAAACATGATAAGACCTGCATTGAACAAGATGTTGCGAGGACTTTGTTCAGCTGTCACACAGGTTGAGAGCTGAGACCAGCCAATGTTGAGGGAGGAGTGGGGCAAGAGAGCAGAAATGCATTTTCCTCTATTTCCTTATTCTTCCAAGAAAGAATATTCAGAAATTCTAGAGCTGCTTTCTTCATTATTCCATACTATGGGCATATAAGAATAGGTATATAAGAAGAAAAGACTGGGGAAAGCCTGATTTAAAGTATATTAGAAAACCATGTATTAGAGGAAAGTAGGACTATGAATTCCTAAAAATTCTATGACTTTGATACCTACATCATAGTATCCTCTTTAATGGCTGAGACTACAAATTAATTAAACTTAATGACTTTAGAGCATTAAAATTGGTGATACTTGACATTAAATGCCATAATGTAAGAATTGATTTGGCTCCTAACTCCCCAGTGAATCATCCTATTTTCTAGTATGAAAGATTGGGTCGGTTTGCTCTGTGGTGGGAAGACACACCCTGCATGCTCTGAAGTGGAGTCATGGCTATTTAAATGAGGAATTCTTGGGGGGCAGCGGGGTGACAGCCCCTTATGAGCATTTCTTCTTGGTCTCATAGGCTCTGTATGAAGGGGACCGGTATTGCTGGAGAAAACCCTAGGTCTGCAGGTGATACTGAAAGTAAAACACAGAGCCTGCCCAATATTTTGTGAACAGCAAGTGCTAATTTCCTTCTTTCCTTATTCAGAGTCCAACTATTACATATCAGGTAAGCAAACATATATTGAGCTCTGATTCTTTATGATTGCAAGCCTGTGATAGGGTACATGAGAAAACATAGTCTGAAGTCACAGTCTTTATATTTCAAAGTCACTGTTTTCGAACTTTACTCCTGTAGAAGTAGACAAAGCAGTATTACACAAAGGCTAGATATTATATCAACAGTATGAGATAGCACAGGATTAACTGACAAAAGGATGGAATATAAGGAATATCTGAATGTTTTTGGTAAACAGGTAGTAGAGAAGATCATTTCAAAAAATTCACAAGTGAAAAAACAATTCATAAGAGAAAGATAATCATGGGCTAAGGAGGTTAGAAGCCTCTGTGAAGGAGAACTGTGATTTGGGCCTCAAAGGATTCATAACCAGAACCACCTACATAATTTGCAGGGTTCAGTGCAAAATGAAAATGTGGGATCCCCTGTTCTAAAAGTATTAAGTATTTCTAGATGGCAAGAGAAGATCAATAAACCAAATATAAGGCCTTCTGAGTGTGGGGCCCGGTGTGGTTATACAAATCACACACCCATGAAGCTGGCCCAGCCTACCATAAGCTATGTAGACAGGGCCTGAAAAAAAACAAAAACAACAGAAACACCAAATTGCCTTAAAAACTATGTTTGGTTTTTCAAAAACAAATCCTTGGGATATGGGGAATTTGCAAGACCATGAATACCTCCATAAACACTAACCTACCTCTCATGATAAATTCTACTACTGGTTGAGAAATTAGCATAATCTAGAAAATAAAAGGCAGTGTAACTGAGTCTCAAATGTAAAGTCCCCAAAAACGAACTCCACAAGGAGAATGTAGACTTCTTAAAGAATTACCAGCCAGGTAGAGTAAATATATTAAGATAATAATGACTAGTGATATTGTCTACTTTTGTAACTTACCCATAGTACTAGAGTATTCATCAATCTATCAATGCTTGTCCTTTTAAACTTTGTCTTACCACTATTTTGCATTAGTTTAGTGTCAGGACCTGCCAAATAAAAAAAGTAAATAACTCTGAAATAATATGATTATGTATTCTTATTATTGCTTTTGTCAAATGTTTCTGAAATAAAAAAATGTGTATTTTTCAAAATAATTTAACTTTTATTAAAAGCAAACGCCATTTTGAAGCATTTCCCATAGAGAAATCTTACAAAGAACTTGGCCTCTCAGTGGTTCACAACAGCTGCCCTAGCATGAAACGTTACAGCTGAACTAGAGTCCTGAATTAGCCATTCCAAACAAGATCACAGAAATGCAAAGTTTGGGGCTATATCCCATCCAAAGGATGACCCATCCAAAGGATGAAGCACCTCCATCTCTATGATGACAAGAAGCAAATCAGGAGAGTATTTCCCATCAAAAGACCAAGAAATTTCCTCATGATCAAGCAGGAAGATAAAGGAACGTTCATGGACAAACATACAAAAAGCAGCTTTCTTTTTCTCTGTGTAAGGAAGATGCAAATAAGGAGACATATGATCATATGTTTATTTCCCTGACTAAAACATGAAAGCACATATACTGCCTCATTTCTAGGGATTTCTCAAGTTGTCTTTACAATGGCAATGCCCCAAGCAGCAACAGCACTGCTAACACTGACAGCTGACAGTATTTAGAGGATTTGGGAGAACGTTTCCAGGTTTGGAACACTTTTGAGTCTTTAATGAACATTTTGTTGTTGTTGAGGAAAGTCAGTTAAGAAAAACATTCCCATTTTGATTGCACATGGTCAACAGGCCCAAAACACATATTAATTTGCTGTCACAATAAACAGGACTTTTAAAATCAAAGGCTGGCAATTGAAGCTATGAGTACAATTTGAGTGGCTTTATGAAATGATGCTACTGCAAGCTTCCTTAGCAAGAAGGGGCCACCTGGGGCCCACAGAAATAAAGCAGAGAAAAGAAATATGGTGGGCAAGAAGAGTAAGAGGCACCTCCTCCCACCCCACCCACCCCCATCATGTACAGTCTTCCCAGAACCCATTCTCCTATTTACAAACAGTGGAAAAAGCTATGGGGTATAAACAGAAATGATTACAAGATCAAGAAGCCTTTTCCAAAAGGTCTGCTTGACCATTGCAAAGTACAAAATGAATGGCACAGCCAGGGACTTTCTTTCATACTCTTACTCACCATAAAGGCAGATTGATTAATAGATAAAATGACAAAGATGATTAAGATGGGGTTAATAAAGAGAAATTAAGCAGTAGGTATCTAGCACCCACTGTCTAATTAAAGCTCCAGCATCCTTAAGAATAACATCAAGAAATCAAAAGTTCCTCATACAGTGGGGCCACCTGGACTATTTTCAGAGCAATGATGTTTTCTCCTGGTGAAGTCAACTCCAGGAGTCAACTCTGAAGTCAGCTCCAGAGCACTACTTTGTGTGAAATGAAAGCACTGTGCTCATCAGAACATCGAGAATTGTAGGCTGTGCTCGTGTACATTGCAGGAAAGGTTCCCATAGATCTGGCCCTGGGTCATGTGCTGTACCTGCAAAAATGACCATTCCAAAACACCAGCTGGTATTTCTCAGGATGCAGCCTCTCAGAATTATCTTCTCATTGTTGAGGGAGTGCTTGCTGGCTTTCCAAGACAGGAGTCCCATGAATTTATCTAACTTGTTGTTAGGTGCCTCGCAGACAACAACCCCTGCAAAATATATATATATATTAAAGAAAAAACTCTGTACATCTCACCCAGAATTCTCTTCAGAAGCCCACAGCACTGTTTAACCATGGTTTCCTTCTCCTTTAGACAGCATGGGGTTACATATACAGAACTGCGCTAGAAAAAATAAGCTGGGAGGTAGAAAAATGGAAAGCCATCAACTATTTTGAAACATAGCTTTTCTATTGTCCAAATAAAAACAGAACAACAACAACAACAACAACAGAAACCTTAGGATACATGGGATATTTTTTCCTTTAAAAAAAAATTTACTTCTAGTTTATAACAAATAATTCTTGAAAAGATAAAGCAAAGACTGTCCGAAAAGTTTCTCTTATTCCATCTCTTTGAGCTAAATGTGAACTTTTACACAGTTTAAAATAGCATACTTCCAGTCTCACAACAAAAGTTAACCATCTTTCTAAGCTCATAATCAGGATTTCAGAGGTCCTACTGTATTCCACCAGAGAGAAACCTGTGCCTCGTTTGCCACATGTGTCTAAGAATGCGTGTGATTCCTTTCAGCTGTTCTATGCTTCTTATCTTGATTAGATTCAGAGTTCCAGGGGACTCTCAAAGGCACCATATAACTTGCCCCTAACTAACCAGAAGATGTTTCTAGTTTCTTTAATTCCAAACCTATTCCAAACCAAGGCCATGCCCATTCTAAATCAATAAATCAATTCATTCCATTATTTGAATATGAAAATATACATTCAGGATGGGAGTTCTTTAGATAGAAAAAGAAACCAGAAATAATCTTTCATGAACCCTGTCACAAAACATAACTATTAGATTAATATACATATCCACTGCAAACAGGTGAGGTTAAATTTTTATACATAAATACAAAGACCTGAAAGGACAGAACAGAAGGAGAGAGGGACAGAGGGAGGAAGGAAAAGAGAGGGGAGGTATAAAAAAGGAAACTGTGGGTAGATCCAATCAGGGTTTGAGCCAGAGTCGGAAGTGAGATTACTACCTACAAAGTTCTCTCTCTCAAAAACAAACAAAGAAAAAATACATTTACATTTAATCAGAAGTCAAAAGGACAAGTTGGAACATACAACGTAGCACTCGGAAAATAAAAAGAAGACTGTATCTTTAGCACTGATGAAAGAGAAAGAGGACCATGTAAGCCTAGAGATCCTCTATATTACACTAACTCCATCCACTCTCCAAGCTGGCTTCTGAATGAAAGAGGCTTCTTATGTGGGTCCCCTTTCTCCCCAGGATGCTCCCTTTAAAACTCTTAGACCGAGGTAATAGCAGTCAGTTGCCACGTGGCCAGTCACTTTTGACCAACCAGATCACAAACAGACCGTGCATTAAAAAAGCAAAAGCAAATAAAACTGTGAAAGGAATGAGGGACTCATGGCCTCAGGACTGCTTTTCCAACCTCCACCTGTCTTTCCCCAATATAACAAAAGTTCTGCCTAAAGCCTCCCCACTTAAGGCACTCACTAGCAGTTTCCCAGACATCCCTATTTCCCACTGCTAAATAAAGGCTGCTGGCAGGAGGATTTGGATAAGACAAATAACCTTGCCAAGGGAAGGGGCGGAATTCTGGTTAGCTCCATTATAGCCTATCACTGATAATAAAAAGTAAATTAAAACTGATTTAAACTGGCTGTACTTCTTTGGACAACTACATTGTAGATGAGGAGACCTTTTCTAAATCTCTGAATTCATATCTTTTTTTCTTCATCAATAATTTTCACTCTGAATACTAAACTCTTGAATTGGCTACCACCAGCAAAATCGACATAAAATAACAGGTTGACAGCAACGCTTAAAGTTTATTATAGATTCTTGACTCAAGACTCAATTTCTCAGGCTTCAAACTTAGCCACTTGAAAAAAAAATGTGCTTTGGGCAAAAACAACATGATACGCAATCCCTGCCAATAGGAATATAAAAAACAGGTTCATTTGATCATTTCTATTGTCATAAGAAAAGACTGACATGGAAGCAAATATAGCCTTAAACATGTTGGCTCGCTCCTCCCTGGCCTCACACCAAGGGTGTGGTTCTAGACAGGAACAGGCAGTAAGGCCAAGGGGTTTTGCCTGGATTCTTGGAGGCTAAGCCCCAATTCAGCCTTTCTCAAAGAGTGTGGTCCCAGTGATGTAAGTTCTAAATACAGAGCCCAGTCAAAACAAAATGGTGGGAAGAAAGCCAAACTACGTTTGTTTTTATCCTCAGAAGTGCCCGGCTTCCCCTTTTTAAGCCGTATTAGCATAAAACACATGCTTCCCACTTTCTGTTGTACCACTTTCCAAAAGGGATAAACAAGCTTCTTTGAAGGGAGCACTGTATTCACCTCTGTATTCCTATAACCTATTACACTATCTACATAATAGGATCTTTGTTGAAGAGATGGATAGAAAAACTTCAGATGATTTCAAGAGAGAGGTTGGGAGATGAGATGGATATTAGAGCATATCTAAGAAAAATAGAAAAAATGGGTGTATTTCCATGATAGTAATGAAGGACTGGAAAACTAAATAGCCCAGGAACAACTAGGTGGCTTAGTTTGGCCTAAATCTGACTGGAGCCAAGTATATCTGACAGTACTGAAAACAGGTGATAGCATTAAAGTGCATTAGAAGCAACCAAAAAGAAATCCTAGCCATGAAGCATAACAAGGACAAGGGGAAAACTCTCTTAGGACCCTTCTTCCCTTTGCTAGTTGAACCAGAGAAGACAAAGAGGCCGAAAATGATCAGCTTGACAATCAATGAGGAAACAGTTTAGGAAAAATCACATCATTTCTCACAGTCATTTATTGAATATATGACTGGAGCAAAAAGTCATCTTTAAAGGGCAATACTAAATCTGAAAAAAAAGTCATGTCAATAATGAAGTGTAAATACAATCAAACTAGCTAGTCATATCTGTTTGCCCCTCTGAAGAGAAGACATGAAAGCAGGTTGCAATTTTTCCATTTTACAATCACACAGAAATGCTCTAGACCCATACTGAACAAAATCTACAAGATCTCACTCTGGACCTTCCTAAGCAGTCTATATTTAGTATGGTTGGTTAATCAGCAACTTGACAGACTTCTCAAGCTAAGTATTTACTTCAAAGTGAAAGTCTACAGTTTATCAGAAAAATGGAACTCAGTGCTAGATATTCTATGATTTTCCAGAGAAGCTGGCTTCATCTCTTTATGTATATTACTAATAGAAATAGTTCTTGATTATCTGTACTTCAACTCTTCCATAAGACAAATTATTCAGCAAATAAAACATCAATATTTATGTTCAAGAATTTCTCTAGCCAAGAGTTTCTTAGCGTTTTAGACATTGCCAACTAGTTTGCCCTGATGATTGTGACAAATATTTATTTTTGTCTTAGAAAGAAGAGTGTCACCTTCCTATTCTCTAAAGCTTCTTTATTCTTCAACCGTCAAGGCTCACCCATCCATCATTACCAACATAATGGCCATGTCGGCACCAGCAGTAAAGAGGGAAGTTATTCTTCACACCTTCACATGGAACCTATGCCTCATGTCAGCTGTGCTGTTGGGCTGTGTTCCCGCCCAGGTGAATGGGAAAGCTATCTGGTAAGCAAAAAAACTCACAAGATGCTAACCAAGCTATTTTATTTTTTTTTTAACCAAAAAGAGATGCTTATTTTTCCACATTTTAATTACACACATGCTATTCTTTAGAAAGAACCACAAAATACACAAGGATTCCTGAATAAAGAGTCAACCTTTCCCTCGTTCAGAATTCAGCATTAACAGTCATACAAAATATGTAAACTTGTCATGAGTTGCAGAAAACAGATCTCAGTTCAGTCAGTAACAATATGCAAAAGATTCTTAAACACACTGGGACAATTTACATCCGGGGCTTTCCCCAAGGAATAAGAATGTCCAGTTTACATAATAATAATTGACAAGTATTTCAGTTACTTGTTTACAAAGGCTTTTCAATTCCCATAAGATTTTAACATGAAAAGCAAGGCCCACTCAATCTCTTTTTATATTATATTTGATCTATAACATTAGATCAAGTTATGTATCTTTTCTTAAAAAATTTGAAAGACTATAAATCATTTTTTTCTGATGTTTGAAATGTATAAAAATATTTGTATGAGAACTTTTCAAATAAATAGATTTACCTGCCAAAAGCCAACTCTCTTGTGTGCACTGGTCTCTACACTTGGCCAAGTCTTCTATAAACTCTCGTCAGGGATCCTGACATTCAAAATCACTGAGATCACTGCTAATTTTTAAAAATATGATGACCTCATCCTTGTCCTGGATGGACTTGATCTCTTGTAACTAATTTTGCACCTTTGGGTTTAGAATATTTTAAAATTTTATTTCTTTCCCTAACCAGAAGCTAAGCTCTTGTGCTAACTTTCCTTAACTCTCCAATGGTCTCTTTCTACTTTAGTTTACAACCTGGGTTTTTGCGTCCTTTGTAAAATAGGCTCTGCCAGAAGTCCAGGGTTTATATTCTGGCTTCTCCACTTAACAGCAATATGACCTTGACAAAGTTAATCAGTTTACCTGGGTCTCAGGTTCTTTATCCATAAATTAAGTTAACAATAATCTCTTCTTTCAAGAGCTGTAAGGGTTTAATAAGATAATGTGTGAAATTACTCAGCATGGTACCTGGGTACACAGTGAGTTCTTGCTCAAATATCAACATCGTGTTTAGGGCCTGACAACTTTAGGACCTTTACCTTATCAAAGGCTTCTTTAGGGATAAGCCCACTCGAGTCTGTCTTCTCCCCTGGGAAATAAGCTCTACAGAAGCATGGACTGAGCCTGACTTGTTAACCACTGTATCCCAGATTTAACAAGTCCCTTGGCCTTGTGTTAAATATACATTTGCTGAATGAATGAGTGGGTGACTACACGTATGGATGAAAGAAATCAGTACACCAGAAAGACTCTATCTTTCAATATAGATCAAAAAGTGAGGAGACAGAGACTTACCAGAGACATCCTGAGATTTCAACCCATCTCAGTTCTGACTCTATGTGTCCAAAACTTAGTAACCCCAGTGGGAACTTGTCTGGGGACAGGAGTGGGAAATTCAGGTATTTAGATACTTGGAAGATGTGCTTTTATTATTCAAGGACAGAAAACTGTAATCTGGTGCTACAGAAAGTATTTCGGCAAGTCTCAGAAGAAAAACCACACAGTAACTAGAAGCAAAAAATTATGCCATACCCAGATTTACCCAGAAGTCACAAATTAAAACATATACTTAGCACAAATGGAACATGGTAAAGAGTGTCCCTCACATGTCTGCCTCATTGATTGTACTATGCCAAAACTAGCCATGGCATTTCCAAACATACATAATGCTGATATCCTATTTTAACCTAAACTAAAGGATACAATATCTGGTTTTGATTCCCATGAGACAATAAAGTCTTTTTCAAATCACCAGAGGAAAGCCTGAAATCTACTGATATTTCATTAGGACAAAGGTGAATAAAGAAGACACAAAAGAGGGAATAGAAAAAGAACACGCTGCAAAGGATCAAAAGAACTTTGATAATATATGGAGAGATAATTTTTAATTCTACATACTTTGTTTTCCATCTTGTACTTAAGAGGTGCTTAATAAATAGGCTTTAATTAATAAGAAGAGAGTGATGAAAACAAAGATAAAGAATGACAGAAAAGAGACACTGCAGGTGGAGAAAATAACATAAAAAGTGAAGGAGGAAGGTGAGATGAGAACAGTAAGAAAGATGACAAAAAGGAGAGAGAGGATCCAAAATGGCCAATTAGGAACAGCTCAGAATTGCAGCTCCCAGTGAAAGCGCAGAGGGTGAGTGGACGCGCATTTCCTGACAGATTTTTATTGTCCACAGACTAGGAGACTTCCAGGCGGAGGAGCCCTATGGGTTGCCAGCGCAGCTCTTTCAGTCGGCGCGGCGGTTTTGCCAGGGCCCCAGCGTGGCAGTTCTCCGTACAAAATACACTAGTCTGGGTCTCCCTTCTAGCTGGCAAGCAGAGCTTCGGGAAGGCAGAATCACCCATTCATCCAATTAAAAAGGGGTCTGAAACAGGGAGCCAGGCCAGGAGATTCCTGGGCAAAAAAGCGCCACGAATATCAGCGCTGCTGTTTCAGCCGGCACAGTGGGTCGCCGCACGGGAAATCACACAGATCCCAGTGCCTTTTCATCAGGCAACTGGAACACCTGGGAGAGAGTCAATGTTCAACTAAACAAAAAAGCCTCTGAGGCAGGGAGCCAGGTGATCAGGCTCAGCTGGTCCCACCCCCACAAAAAGAAAAACAGCAATTGGAAACGCTCAGGGTTGAGAGTTTCACAGTAAGCACAGCTGAACCCGGGACGGTCCAGCTTTGTGGGGGAGGGGCGTCCGCCATTATCGAGGCACTCCACCACTACAGAGGCAGTCCGCCATTGCTGAGGCAGCATGCCGTTACCAAGGCAACTCGCCATTACCAAGGCAACTCGCCATTACAGAGAGTCCGCCATTACAGAGGTGAACCGCCACTGCCGAGGCAGTTCTAACAACACCCATATAAACAGGACTGCAAGGAAGTTCACACAGCAGCTGGTTGGAGCCCACAGCAGCCCAGCAAAGCCTAGGCAGGCAGACAGTGACTAGGCTGCCTCCTTGCTGGGCAGGGCAGCCCTGAAAAAAATAAAAGACAGCAGCTCAATGGAAACTCATAAATAAAGCCCTAACTCCCTGGGACAGAACACCTGGGAAATAAGAAGGGGTTTATGAGTCCTGCTGCAGCAGACTTACACGTACTTGCCCAGCAGCTCTGAATGAACAACGGAGCTCACAGTTCAGCACTTGAGCTCCTATAAAGGACAGACTGTCTCCTCAAGCAGCTCCCTGACCCCCATACATCCAAAGAGTCACCTCATAAAGGAAAGATCAGACTGACATTTGGCAGGTATCCTTCTGGGACAAAGATAGCAGAAGAAGAAACTGGTAGCAACCCTTACTGTTCTGCAGTTGCTGCAGGCGATCCCCAGGCAAGCGAGGCCTGGAGTGGACCTCAGCAGTCCTACAGCAGAGGGGCCAGACTGTTAGAAGGAAAATTAAGAAACAGAAATAACTTCATCATCAACAAACCAGACGTTTACACAGAGGCCCAATCTGAAAGTCAGTAACTACAAAGACGACAGGTGGATAAATCCACAACGATGGGAAGAAACCAGTGCAAAAAGGATGAAAACAACCGAAACCAGAACACCTCTCCTCCTACAAGGGATCACAACTCCTCACCAGCAAGGGAACAAGGCTGGATGGAGAATGAGTGTGATGAAATGACAGAATGAGGCTTCAGAAGGTGGGTAATAAGAAACTTCTGTGAGCTAAAAGAACATGT